>JAODOY010003271.1:0-10536 GCA_025399855.1 Forbesichthys papilliferus | reverse complement strand
CCCCCCCCCCCCCCCCCCCCCCCCCCCCCCCCACAAGCACATGCTTGTGGTCCGTGGTGTGGTCCAAATGGATGCTGCACTGAGAGATCTTTAGCAGATGGGATGTTGAGAAGAGAGAAGAGTGCGGAGATTGTGGAAGGATCAATGGAAGCAAGAGGATTTTAAACAAAAATCGCCAGTAGATTGTAACATCGTTACAACTCCACCATATACCAACACTGCAACAATGCAGTGAGACAAGTTCAGTTGTATCATCTGATTGCATGCAAATCACATATCCCTTTATTTTCTAATATATTGGGTACATGTGTTGACTCAAGATAATACACACCTTTCACTATAAGTAATTTGCCATAAAAAGTGGCCCATGTAAAATTGCACGTCAACACAGTGTAGGTTTGTTAAATGGCAGCAGCTGTCATGCATGGGTTTTGTCAGCCTAATGTGTGAATGATAGAAACACAAATAATAGGGATTTGTTATGGATGAACTGTAGTGTCTGTGTGTATGCGTTTCAGTCTGAGAGATCTATGCCTTAGCACAACTGTTTACAACAAAGCAGGTGCTAACTTGTTGTTGTTGTTGTTAGTGGTGTTCTACGCTGGCTAGAGATTCAGCATTTCATGAAATGTCATCATCTCCCATAAGAAAACCTGGAGGTAGAAAACTATTAAACAGATTCACAATTTAAGCAGGCGCAGGTTATAGGATTATGGCACAAATTGATGAATGTCACTTTTTGAGGGCAATGCTCTTTATTGATACTAAGAATCTGGGGGTTCTGCCATGTCATTTATGAAAAATTGGAAAGGCCTTCATGAGAGGATCACTGTGGTTGTATTCCTTAGACTTCTCACTGTCTCAGCATGTCCGCAACATTATATTGGAAACAATTTTGCGATTAAGCATTATTTATACAGCGATAAAATATCATCATAAAACCAATTTCAATGATGATGTCAGCTTGTTATTTACTTTCCCGATTTGAATGACTGGGCGCAAAGGGTACGGGGGGGGGCTGCTGTAATTAATCTACGGTTAGTGATGACACGTCAAGCAAAAATGAGTTGTAATGGGGGATGGGCGAGGTACTTTGTTATGACTGGTGCTTGGCTGCGGAATACAAGCCCAGTTCAGCCATATTTATTTTCCCTCTTGCGTCTGATTGGTCAGCTGCACTGATGCAATGATAGCATGAGTAATAATATAGCCACATTTTTACGACAGAACACTAGCCTTGCTTCGAATGCATTCGTTATCATTATTTCTCAAGATATTAACGTTAAGCATGGCATGTAGCCTATTGTTTTTCGACAACAAACAACATATTGTATGCATATCTAAATGCTATATTACTGTTTTTGTGTTATTTGTTTCTTTATTAAGCAGTTTAAAAACACAACAATTTAGTATTGTTTAAATATGTATTTAGTCAAATCAAAACCCCACATCAGGCTAATTTGATTAGAACAACTTTTAGGCATGCTGAAAAGTTGTCCACCTTCGTTTTCAGCTTCAGTGACTGTTGTTTGGATATAATATAGCACTGTTACTGTCAGCCCATTTTTGCAGTTCAAGTCACCCCACTTTGTCGAATGTTGAAGCCACCGCTGGCTTCTTACCGCCTGACTCTTACATGTAATATTGTCGCTAATTTCTGTAAGAAAACACTCACATTTGTGATCGGTCAAATCATGTCATGGTTTGATTTAGACATTTAAGGATTACAGAAGAACTCGTCTATTGAAAGGTTTAATACAAGTAGGTAAGGGGTTAAGGAAACACTGTCATTAGCCTAGCATGCTAATGTTAGCTAGCCCGCTATCTTGTTAGCACAATTTGAATGATGGCTAGCAAGCTACTGCAACTGTCGATCGCATAACAAATAAGTAATTTCAGTTAGATACATGTAACTATTATCGTTATTACATCATTACATTTGGCTATTATTTTAGAAGTAATTTGTGTACATAATTAAGACATGTAGTTTAAATTCGGTGACCCACCCAAAGGTAACCAGATTTAAACACCCTTGCCTGGCTGGCATGTGTTGTGATGCTGGCTGCGGATTCCCAGGCTAACAGTTAGCAACTAGCCCCAGTCCGCAGTCGGAAATAACATGCGGCAAGTCAGAAGGTAGAATGCTTCCGACAAGTTTTGGATAACAAACTTTGTCTGCCTTGAGTTAGCTCTGCGCTAAAAAGCAACTCGTTTAAAAAAAAAAAAAATTACTTGTTTGATTAAAATGTAAATGTCCCGCATATTTCCCTGTGACCCATAACGTGGATCAATTACAGTAAATGCAAACGATTGATATATTTAGACAATAATTAAACGAAGAGCTGGTTTTCAATTGGATGATGTATTTTACACGTGTCTACAAGTGTATTGTACAGTACACACAAAATATGGGCCCGCCATGTACTCTATGAGCCCAGCATTGGCTACTGGCTAGCAATCTTGTACCCCAACACGATACTTTTCTGAACCATTCACATGGATATCGGTGTGGGGGCTGGGCTTTAGTGGCAAGTTTTAATGATGCGCGGCCGGTGTTGTGTGTACACTGGCAATAATGGTACGCAACTAACTTTAACGACATTAACGTGACACTCTGGGTCAGCAGGGACATGTATGTCACGAAACGGCGACATGGATCTAGCTCAGCATACATAGACACTGTAGTCATCAATTATTCTTTATTTTTTGTTGCTGTTGTTTGCTTTCATAATGTGTTAAGTTAAGACTGCAGTAATTTAATTTATACACTATATAATATTCCACAATATTTGAAGTGCTGCATAACACACAGGGGAAGTGGTCTGCAACATAGATATCTAGGGGATGTTTTGGCATATACTGCTGACCCAATTTCTCAGATTTCGTCTCACACCTTTTTTATCAATACATTGTTTGGTAGCTGCCTTGAAGAATGTCAAAACATTTAAAATGGAATATTTGGCTTAGTAAATCATTTGAATACTTACATCTTGCCATCCTGCTGGAGATGGAAAGCATACATATTCAACAAGGCTTAGTGCATGCAACATGGTATGTGTATAAGTTAGTTTTAGGCATAATTTTAGGCAGAAGTGTTTGTACAGAATTGTACTTGTAGGCAAATCTCAGAAGCAGGATTGAACGATGCCTGTGCATGTGTTGGAGGGATTTGTATTTTCTCAGAATGCCCTCTCTAAATATACGCTACCGACTACCCCTTAGAGCAGTGGTTCCCAACCAGGAGTACGCATACCCCTAGGGGTACTTGATCTGTTTGCAAGGTGTACTTGGAAAGACTGGAGAGTTACAAATGATTTACAAAATCATATGAATGTCAGTTGCTACAGTAAAATGTGTAGCCTAGGTATGCAAGAGTGCTGCATCTACTGTATAATTCTCCAGGGTGGGTGTCAATTGTTACACCGCTCTCTGAAGTTCATGTGCATGTCAAAACAGCCCACAGTCAAATCATCTAGATGCTAACTCATACTGTAAGTGTGTTCAATAGAAGCACCAACACACGAGAATGGGGGTACTATTGCCTTTGTGTAACAGCTCAAGGGGTACATAAGACAAACAAGGTTGTGAACCACTGCCTTAGAGTATGTGTGGAATCACATTTAACAAAGACACAATCAAATAGAGGCTATAGTCTTCTATAGATCGTACAAAATGTTAATCACTTTCTTTGCTCTATTTCCTCCTGGAGATTTGGCGTTCCTGCTCAGGAATAACAGCCATGATGGACATTTGAAGACGGCTTGGTCACATGGGTAGGATATTAACATATTCAATAAGAATATTTTTGTATTGTATTTTGTATAAGAATATTATTGTGTGCATTCCTTGTTTGCCTGGAATAACTTTGACCCCTCAGCAAGCTTGTCCGGAATCACGTGGAACTCTCTGGAACCGCCTGGAACTAGATGGTGTAAACGAGGGGATTCACAGGTGGCCTCCAGAGACTCTGCTCTGTTGTTTTACCCGTGACCTTAAGCGGCTAGCGTGGGCGGAGAAGGAAACACAGCATTCCTGAGAAGCGTTGTGTCTGCACGTAGCGCCGGCTGTGTGCCGGTGACAGTAGCAGCCAGACAATATTCAGAGTCGAGGTGTCGTATAATTGATGACTTCTGTGTTATAGTTGTAATGGAGATGTGTCCATTTCTAAACAAGTGGGGAGTCTCCTCGATACAAAAGGCGGAAGTTTCCTAACTCTATCTGAAACAATTCCGCAAAAAAGCTTTGGAAATAAGCCTGTACACGTGTGCTGTTAATATAGTAACAATAATATAATATAGAATTACAATTTAATGATTAGCTCCATATTACCCTTATTATTTTTAATGAGCTGTATTTATTATGGATACTTATGCAATTACTGCAATTTTAACTCCGTTAAATGAGAGTGCCATCTATCTCTTTCAGTTCTAACTGAATAGTTGAGTTCCCCAGCAGTGCTTGTTTGACAAGGGCAGAGCGGAGAACGTAATGTCCTTCAGCAGTGTGTCTAAGAAAGGAAGTGAGCTTGTGAGCAATACAGCCCCCTTTTGTTCAGCTTGGTCTAGTACAGAGGTCTTCGACACGGGGTCCGGGACCCCTAGGGGGTCCTCAGAGGTACTGCAAGGGGTCCTCCAAATTATTTGAGCCCAAAACAAATGTCCGAAAATATACATTAACATCCTCCCGGGAATCTACGCCTATGCATTGTTGACACGGCAACCAAGTATTTGATATAGGATAGGGAGTCCCTGTGCCGCCATGTTTTTAACAGCCAAGGGGTCCTTGGCTTGAAAAACGTTAAAGCCCTCTGGTCTAGTATGTTCCTCGCAGCACCCCATATTTAGGTTATGTCATTTTAGATTTGACATGGCGTAGTACCTTTCTAATGTTTTCTGAGAACACACAGACACTATTCTACTGAATGTTGAGGATCTCAGAAGGTTTCTAGGGAAGACATTTAATCAGAATACTGCAGGCTTGGTGTGATTTTGATGAGTTTATGGCCATTGTCGACATTCATTTCCAGTCAAGACTTGACCATATACATTCACATTGTAATAATTTCAGAAATGAGTTATTGTAAGTTCTTGTCAGTAGCTATGCTACGTCATGATTAGATAAGGTGCGAATTAGGTTTATTTTAAACGTGCCGTGCCCTTTCAATTGTCCCAAGTATTCTGTGTTGACAGACCTTCTGTTGTAGCCGCTCACCTGTGTCCTGTTTCCCCAAACATTTGTCATCTGTGAAAATAGATATTCAGGCATAGTTTTCTTTCTGCCCAAACCACAAGTCACGTGAAACAGCTTGCAGTGCTGGGTGAAACAGCATTCAACACACCACAGGCCTTGCGATATTGTGTGTGTGTGTGTGGGGGGGAGACGTGGGCATGTTTTATTTAGTCCACAAAAGCCAGACTCTTTGTTAAAGGAGGCTGGTGGTGATTATTTCTAGTTGTAGGTTAATGAATGGAAACTATTTCCCTACCAAGCGCCAGAGGGCCTTTTTGTCAGCCACTAAACGTGCAACTTGTGGGGAGAAGCAGCCCGTGCTCTTGCTCCTGGAACATTGACTCTCGCCCTGTTCGCCCATACGTGGGCCTCCGCCCTGGCACAGAAGGTTTCCGGAAGCTTCTTAGGTAAAGCCGCCCCCGTGTGTCAAAAGGCTTTTGTCTCTCGTTGAACGCGGGCCCGATGTTTGGCTGTAAACGGTGTTAGCTAGCGTGTGGGGTTAGGCCGCGTTCAGACGAAACTTCTTTTTGGAAGCTGTCGGCCTCTTTTTTCACATTGTAACCCTACGGAGCGGACAGTGTTTTTAAAAGTGCCATGGGCGCCCAAAATAAACGCTGCCGCAGTCGCTTTTTTCAGCAGCTCTGGGCTTCTTTTTCAGAAAAGTTGAGAAAAGTTCAACTTCTCAGAAGAAAACGCCCTACGTCGTCCACTCTTTTTGACAGTTGACCAATCACAAGTGCGTAGTGAGACCTGGTGTTTCCCATAACAACCGTAACAACAGTTTCAGCTGCTTTATTCTTTTTCTACATGAAGAAAAAGAAGGCCTAAACATGGCCTTACATCATCATCATCATCATCATCATCATCATCATCATCATCATCCTCCTCCTCCTGCTTGTGACAGCTCTCTCTGAATAAGTCCTTTTTCATTGCCACGGTGTCTCCAGCGAGGTTGCTGTGAAGTAACCGTGAATGCACCCTTCTCTCCACAGCAAGCCGCGATCTGCAGCTTGGCCGTTCCGTGTGTGAGCGAGGCGTTCTGTCTCACTCACTCCCACATGTTGTCTCTCCTCCTCCTCCAGGCTCCTATCCTGCGCTGAGCCAATGGTTTAAACGCCGGGATTAAAAATGAGCATAAGCAGCGATGAGGTCAATTTCCTGGTGTACAGATACCTGCAAGAGTCGGGTAGGTCCCACCCTGAAGCAGCGTAAGGCCGCATGTTGTCTGTGTGTGTTTGAGGACGAGCACCATGTGTAATGCATTATATGCTCACTTGTGTATGCAAGCTGTGTGAGCTATCTTCCAGCTGTTGGATGGGTTTTGGGTTAAGTGTATGGTTAGCTACTGTGCGCTAATTGTAAGCTAATACACTTATTATCAAGTTCACCAAATATCTTCTCACATTCTCTTATCTTAACCACTCTTTGTGCATGCTTAAAAAAAAATAATATGGTGTTTCTATCACAGCCTTGCCTCATAAACATAAACAAAATGGCGAACAACGCCACTTGACTTTGCAATGCACAGAACGCAATGAACACTCCTTTTTAAAGGGATAGTGATGCCTGTGTGGTAAGCAAGCAAAATGTATTTATATAGCGCTTTAAAACAACAAATAGTCACAAAGTGCTGTACAGTAAAATTAATATAAAACATAAGATGTACAGCACAAATAAGATCCAAATAAAACAATGAAATCAATGTCGATTGCCCCCCCCCCCCACCAGGCTTCTCCCACTCGGCGTTCACCTTCGGCATAGAGAGCCACATCAGCCAGTCCAACATCAACGGAGCCCTGGTGCCCCCGGCGGCCCTCATCTCCGTCATCCAGAAGGGCCTGCAGTACGTGGAGGCCGAAGTCAGCATCAATGAGGTCGGATCGCCGTGACTACCGTTGGCTGCCCCGTAGTTAGTTAGTTGCCCCCCCAGCGAAAGTGTATTGGAACGCATGCAAACCTCAGCTGTGTGTGTGTGGGAGGAATGTTGTGTATGAAGAGTAGGGGAGGGTTTATAGGGGGAGTCAACTGCTCCACTTGAAGGGGCACCCACTGCTTTTAGAGAGTAGCCCTAATGCAATCCATTTACCATTTACTTAGATTTAATCAAATGTATTGGATGTATTGTACCTGTGGAAAACCCCCCTCCCCTCTGAACTCACCATCTTTATTTAGTGATGCACGATATGTTTTTTTTTCCCCCACCGATAACCGATAATTTCCTGCTTCTCATGGCCGATACCGTTTCGATAACCGGTCATTTCTCATGCATTGAGGGTTCTAATCAATGCAAATTTGGTTTGGATGATTCCGATAAAGAAAATATGCCAATTATCGGCAGATAATGTATCGAATCAATAATTATCGTGCATCCCCAGTTTTATTGACTCAGCCCAGTCGTGTCGTCACTAACGACGTTCTGACATGGTGGCCGACCATCCGCTTGCAGGACGGGACGCTGTTCGACGGGCGGCCCATCGAGTCGCTGTCCCTGATCGACGCCGTGATGCCCGACGTGGTGCAGACCCGGCAGCAGGCCTACCGGGACAAGCTGGCCCAGCAGCAGCAGCAGCAGGTCGCCTCTGCGCCCGCAGCGGGCAGCGCGGCGGGCGGCGTCATCGCCAATGGGGAGGAGAACGGGGCCCACATCTTGGCCAGTAAGAACGCCGTGTGGCTGGAAGGAGCCGATGAGTCATTGCTCTGTAACACAACCCCCCACCCCCCCACCCCCCTCTCCTCCCACACTTTCTATCTTGGTCTAGGGAAAGAAAGCTGACCACATTGGGGAAAATGGGGAAAATGTTCATACTTTTGCCAAAGAAAATGTTCTTGGGAGACTTGTGTGAAATGTAATATTTACCAGAATTGACTTTAAGTTACACGGCGACTGTTGCTCTAGTGTGCTTGTGACCTGCGTGCGTTTGTCACAGACGGGAGGTAGATGTAAACGGACCCTGCCAACAGTTGAACTGCTTTAATCAGAACCAGGAATACAAATGAAAATAAACTGCTAAGCCCCCAATTTTGGTGACAGTCTGTATCTCCACCTCTGATCGGACAAAAGTCTTATTGTAGTCGTAAGTATGATTCATAATTAAGATGACGTCCACTATGCCATAAGAAACAGCAGATCAACATGTTATTTCTCAGGTTCAGCTGTACTGTCGGAGCAGGAGAGCAGCCTGCTAAGTGATTGACAGGAGCGCCGCTGCACAGCCAGGCCTCTGCTCAGACAGTAACAGAATCACAGCTCATCCATTTTGTTTGCCGGCGCAATTGGCCAGCGCTAACGTTTGCCGGGAAGCGGTCTTTAGCCGGGCCAGGAAGATCGTGACCATGGCGTAATGGTTTACGGTAGCTTGTGATGGCAGTTTACCACGAGCTCACAGCAAAATAGCATATAGTCAAAATAGTCAGCCAGGGATATGGAAACCGCCGACCATTTTGTGTTCCACATGCATTTCTCTGTCCAATTTTTAAATAATTGTATATGCTCCAAAGTTTCTCTTTTTGTTATTGCTTCTTCTGCTCACAACGTATGCCTTTGCTAATGCCAAGAGACACTGAGATTACACATTTCTGTGATTTCTGGGTTTCTTGCACTAAAAAGTATCAAATATGTGCAAATGTAAAGTGTTAACGGTGGAGTAAGCGATTGTAAGCGATACGCTTTTTGTCCAATTCAGCTAATATGTCCTCACAATGCACTAGCTGTTAGTTCTGTGTGTGCGCTGAAATGTAATCCAGTGTTGCTACGCAAACATGGCTGTGTTAAAAAGTAACACAAACAACACTATAAGGAAGGAAGTCAGTGTTACCGACGGTGCAAAAGCGTTTTCGCCACACGTAACTACCGCTCCATTCCTCTGTTCTCCGCAGACCACCACGGGGGCATGATGGAGATGGACCGAGACGTGGAGATCCCCCAGAGCAAGGCCATGGTCCTGAGGGGCCATGAGTCTGAGGTCTTCATCTGTGCATGGAACCCTGTGAATGACTTCCTGGCCTCTGGGTCAGTATAAACGCTCGCTCAGTTGTTGTTCTTTATTCTGTTCGGGAGAAGCTTCTAGTCACACGCTCCAAAGCCCTTTTCACACATTGTTCCTGGTAAATTACCTGCATGATAGTGCAGGCACAGCTAGTGATTTTCTCTATTCACAAACAGTTCAATTTTCCCTTTTGCACCTGTTCGCATATGCCATGGTAATAAGAGCAGTTACAGTCATAGGCTACAGTAGCCTGAACGGTCCAGCAGATGGCGGCAGCTAATGCAACACTCTTTGTGGATGCTGCAGTTTGCAGATTACTTTTGAGCTTGTTTCATGCAATTTGTGTTTCTACATAAAACATGCAGGACGTAACATCAGTGTCAACATTGTAGCCCAGACTATTTATAGCCTACTTTTGTGCTGCATCCCTGCTATGGTTAGTGTGCTGCTAGCTTACAAATAGTGTAAATGCTAACCAAGCATATTAAAAATATGTATTTCCAGCAAATCTGTTAATTACAGTATGGGTGGGGAATCCTGGTCCTGGAGGGCCACTGTACTGCATGTTTTAGATGTGTGCTCCAACACACCTGATTTCAAATGAGTGGGTCGTTAGAAGCCTGATAACGAGTTATTCATTTGAATCAGGTGTGAAATCAAAACATGTAGGACAGTGGTTTTGATTTGAGCTCAACGTTTGCAAGAATGACTGACCCTGTCTTAAAACAGGCCTACACAAATAGCCTATATAGCACTCTGCATATGGCCTTCTACTGTCTTGTGATTGGTTCGCATCTTGTATCAGAATGAATTCCTTGTCCCTGCAGTGGATTTATCTTCAGTCACATCACAGCCATACCGGGGTTTTCCCTGTAATGTTACTAGGTGGAACGGATATACTGTATACCGTAGGTATATTGAGCCCTGTTTCCGTTCACACATAAAATACATGTGTGTATATATGGCATGTGTGGACAGGTGTCAAGTCAAACAAGTCAGCCAATTACAGTGACCGGGGT
This sequence comes from Forbesichthys papilliferus, assembly GCA_025399855.1. Classification (NCBI taxonomy): domain Eukaryota; kingdom Metazoa; phylum Chordata; class Actinopteri; order Percopsiformes; family Amblyopsidae; genus Forbesichthys; species Forbesichthys papilliferus. Next base: position 302 of record JAODOY010003271.1, on the reverse strand, counting down.
ATATCTTAATATCTAACTATATTTGTGTGTTAAAATAATCTCGTGGAAATGACCTCATCCCAGCCTGAGGTAATTACCACAAGATTATCTTAATTTCGGTATATCTTTACCAGAAGGCCAATCTCTGCCTCACCTCTCGTTTGTTTGGGAGGAGTAGAATCTCTCTTTGGTTTGAAATGACAGCAATACATCATACTGGCTGATGGGAACCACTGAAAGAATCAACTGAGCTGGCGTTTAGAGATAGCATGTAGAACATGGCAGTATGGAAAGATGGTATTTTACCATAATGCACTTTAATA
>JAODOY010003270.1:0-27841 GCA_025399855.1 Forbesichthys papilliferus | reverse complement strand
TCCATACCTCCTCTCATCCCTGGAACAATCACAGACACCCATTCTCTCTGTCCACTGTCCTGCGCCAGGAAGCTATAGCCAGCTGTACTTTATATTGAGCCAGGAGCTGAGTGGATATTCTACGCATTAGCGTGTGCGCGCATGTGTGTGTGTGTGTGTGTGTGTGCGTGTGTGTGCGTGCGCGTGTGGGAACCATTTCACTGCTTGGAAGACGTTTGTGTGGCTGCAGAGTCATGTGATCACCATGGGAGACCACAGCTTGTGCCAGTTGTTCCTCTGGATGAGAAGCCGATATGGTCAAAGACAGGCGACCTGAACATTTTTATTATTATCAGTTGTATTATCTCTGGGTCTGTATGAATGTTTCCTCGTGATTCCTTAATAGCAGAAAACCATGAACAATGAATACAAGGCTGTCATAGCCATCTGTTATGTAATTATTGAGAATAAATTACCCATTGTTGAAACATATCGCACCAAAGAGTGAATTGGCTTGAGTCTGGAACAGTCTGACAGTCAGATTGTCTTTGGTTTCTTCGCTGAATTGTCTGTGGGCTCTCTGATCTGGTTATTATATGAAACGGACACACCTATATAGCGTGTGTGTGTGTGTGTGTGTGTGTGTGTGTGTGTGTAGAATATATAGGCAGCCGTAGCATCCCACCAGGAAATTCACCACAGAGATTATCTTTGTTCTGTTAACTCAATGCAGAGAAATAATGCTTATATTCCCTGCCCAGTCTGTAGTTTGAGAAACCTCATTAAGGCATGAGAGAGCTTGAATAACAAATTAGAGGCAGTGTAATAGCATCCTGCCATAGTTATTTTATGGGCAGCTAATATGGCCACTGTGGCTGTGATTCACGCATAACTCTATCAGGGATATGACCAGCGGAAATAAGTATTGTGCTAAAAATAGTGTTTGCACCGGCGGTTTCCTGCTTGTATGGTGCATATGTTTTTACAGTTTTGCGCAGTGCTTCGCTGGCCTCATTCAAACCCCTGTTTCTGAGCAAATGACACAAAACAAAAGGAGGCCTACCACGGTTTGATTTAATAGGCTGCTGGAAATATTGATTATTTGTCTATATAAAAAATGTCTTACATTCCATGTGTCATGGCGTGGAACACTGAACCGCTGGTCGAAAGGAACAGTGTTAAATCTTGGGAGTAGATAGTCGATGACGCAAAACCCCCAACAGGCGAGCAAGAATTTAGAGAATAGAAAGTGATTGATGAGTCGAAGTGCCCTTGAGCAAGTCATGCGAGCGGAGCATCAGAGAAAAAGTGGTCAGGTCATTATACTGGTCAGGTTTGTGTGTGTGTGTGAATGCTTCCTATTCTCCCGACAACCATTCCTTCAGGCTGTTGCTGTAAATAAAAATGCACCTCCCCCATCCCCCCCGTGCTGAGCTAAAAAAAAAAAGCCCTACCACTGTAGTCTCGCAGGTGTTTGGTGTACGGTTTACTGTGGCGTGCCTGACGTCACCGCCACAAGACACCATCTCCGCACCTCCCCCACCCACCCAACACCCTAGCCTAGCGTCTTAACTCGTGACTGGAGCTCGGCATGCGTCCTCAAACACCGCTAGCGCTAGCTGTGGACGCTTTCTGTGCTAATCCACGCTGAAGGTGGCAGGTGGCCGAACCAGGCTATCACCTGATAACCCACTCACACACACACTGACTGCTATCTCTCGCCTGTGCCTTGAGTGTAAGTGTGCCAGTGTCCAGGAGGGAGAATTTACTGTACATGGTGGTGCGGAAGTAAAGGAGACAATTAGGTAGCAGAGGCCATAGGTGGGGTGAGGATCTGATGTGGGGGCCGGGGGGATGGACCGTAGCCTTGAGTGCACTAACGTTGTGTGGCCATGCGCCAAGCAGTGCAACCCCTTTCAAGGTAGTGAGTTATCCACTGCCTGCCCCTGTCATCGAGGCACATGGCTCGAAGCCTTAAACTGTTATCAATATGGGTCAGGCTGCCACAGAGGACAGCCTGGAAGTGGGAATCAAATGGTGTATTCATTTCTTTAAAAAAAATTTTTGATCAAATTGGACATTCTGCCCACACGTTTGTATTTTTCTTCACATTCTACAAAGGAGATGACAAATGTTGAGTGGGACAATTTTTTTACCATGGCAGTTATTTTAGTATAATGTGTGAATCATTACTTGAACCTCGTCTGTTGTGGGCCCGGAGACGGTGCCGTCGAGTTTTAAGCCCACTGCTTTTGGAAAATCCTTTTGGGGAACAAAATATGCTTATTAAATAATGAATGAACGATTATTGTAATTGCTGCGCCGTGTTCGCCCGGCTGTAGCAGAAGCTAGTCAGAATGGCTGTGTGTGTGTGTGTGTGTGCAAGGCGTAGCGCAGTAGCAGACTCTCAGGTTACTGTGGAATGCATTTGAAGTCAATCACAAAGACGGTCTATCTTTCCTCTGCTAGCTGCAAGTATAGTCTCAAAACAGGACTGACCGTTTCCAAACAAGAACTAGTACAAAAGAAAAGTTATTATTAGAAAAGTTATTACAGCTTTGCTGCAAGTAATCTGTGCGAGATGAGCTCATTTGTGTGCGTACACAACTGCTCATGTGTTTGTGCCACTCATAATGGAGAGCGTGCGTGAGTTGCTTATTACCCTGCCAGAGATAATGGTTATCTGACATCCTGCCTGCTAGTGTTAGCTTAGTTTAATACACCCATTGTTCCAGCGGAAAAAATACACCCAGAATGCAATTAGTACTTACACCCGTTCAAGAGCACAGGCCCCTTCCATATACGTCACACACAAACAAGCATTCCGATACAATGGTTATGTTCATGTCATATTTACACACACACACACACACACACACACACACACACACACACACACACACACAGCCCGTGAGCTGATTGATATCAGAATCACATCCTCCATCCATGCTCACGAGTGTTTCCACTGAATATATCACACATCCCCACAGACGCAGACCTCTGAGGTGTGAGCTGAACAGTGACCAGGGAGCCATTGTTTACTATGGAGATACTATAGACTGATGTCTGCCAATGTCCCCTGTGAGTCAGGTTTCCATCTGAGTCACTGGAAACACTGCAGCACACCTGGGTTCTCTACGCCACATTTCACAACACACCGCATTACCCCCTGTCATCGCACGGTGTCATCGTATAGAATAATCCATAATTACATGTTCCACAATTCCAGAATTGTTTTCACGCAAACCAAACTGGCACGGCATGTTTTACTGTACACCCCTGTGCTTCCTGAAAAAACGCGGAGAAGCCAAGCAGATTTAGTGCGACGGAGTGGACGGTTGTACAGGCAGTTTTAGTCGCCGTCGCTCGCAGTTTCATTTTTACAGCAAGATGGGAACCAAATTCAACAGCAGAGCAGAATTGAGGGCAACAACCCGCTGATGATTTTGGCCCTGGGTAATGCATGCGGTGGAGGCTCAGCGTCTCGATGTGCCTAGTTAGCCATGTGGCTCGGGCAGAACAGACAGCTGTTTATAGCTCCCTAAACAGAGGATAAATGCAGACCTGCCTTTATTCTACTCAGTTCTACACCCTATATCACATAAAACACACACACACACACACACGCACACATACACACAGTTTTTGCCCAAAGGGATATGGCCCAGTTCGAACCTTTCTTCATCAATGACCAACCATGTTTCGGGAACTAATAGACTCAGATTATACATAGGAATGGTTTCTCTGAGGAGAGGAACTATTCGAAGATATGCAAGCATGGTTCCTCAATTTGTATTCAGAAGCCACCGAGGTAGATGGACAAGACGTTGAGTTGTCTGTCACTTAAGAACGCCGCTTATACTATTAAATATGCAGTAAAATAAGGCTTGATAGGGGAAATGCATCGTGGTAAAAGCTGACGTGTTAAAACTGTGTTAATGTACCACAGAGAAAGGGGACTTCAGTGGAAGAGGCCAAGAGGGCAGACAGTTAACTGATAAACCTAGAAGACAGCTCGCTTGTGAATAGGGAAGTGCAGTTACAGCAAGTCTGGCCCCTAGATGTACAAATATATCAGTTTGTGTTTCTTTCTATTTTTCATATTCAAGTGAGTTATATGTGATTTTATGCTTCATAACCGTATAAAGTAAAAATATGTCTTTAGTTATGCCTTATGCTTTGTCATATTAAACAAAAGAGAGGAAACATAGCTTGTTATTCGCCAGTCAACCCCAGGTCCAAAAGGTCTAAATATGTATTACACCAATATACATGAGACGCTTCCAACCAATGTTATATACGCTTTTTGAATACTTCTTCAATAATTATAAATAAAAACATTGAAAGAGAGTAGTCCCTTCTACCCTTTTCCTCTTTGACGGGGACCGCTCTTCACTATTCTAAGTAAAAAAACGACTACTAAGTAAAGGTGAGCGGTAATCTGGCGTGAGCTCGAGATGGGCTTGAGATGGGGGAACATACTGGCAGAGACACACATAGAACAAAGCCTAATACGTTATTAAGTGCACAGCTCAACTCTGTTGCTCTATTTGCTGCATGGTTTGCAAGGTGGCACGATATAAATATTTAAAGTAGGCAGACCGTAAAAATAAAAAAGAAAGGTATCTAATGGGATAAGGTGGACGGATATCCCACCTCCAGGCCAGTTCTGTTGCAAGGCAGAAAGTCCTGCCTCCCATCTCAGTGCCTAGGGTTTGAACTCTTCTTGGCCTTTTGTAGCCCGTCCCGAAGGGGCTGGGACCCGTCACCTTAGTCCAGGGGGTTTGCTGAATCTACGTGGACTAGAACAGAGATTTCTCAGTCGAAGCTATAGATATAGTATATTCATATCTAGAGGGATAGAAGGTTCTATTTAATAGCCAGTATGTCTGAGGGGGAAGCAAGGTGAATACAACACACACACACACACACACACACACACACACACACATAGTATTAGAATGGATGTGTGGGCATATATACACCACAAACAAACCCTGTCATTATGTCCCACTGTGAGACACACACACACACACACTGCAATTACGATATACTGTACTGACACACTGCATTCCATACAATGAATTCACAATTATATCACTTATTTAAATGTACTGTGCTGTAAAAGACTGACAGGAAGATTGATTACTGTTCCAGAATGAGGCACACCGTCTCACACACACACACACACACACACACACACACACACACACACACAGACACAGCGACAGCAGTCTAAGCATGTAGTCTATAATGCATAACCTACTTCTAGACCTTCTAAAACTGAAAATAGACAAACAGCAGACCTAGCGTCTACATCTTGCAGTCCTGGAGGGTGATTTATTTGAGTGTGAAAGTACGTACACACATAAATATTGCCATGGAACTATTAAAGACGCTCGGTGGATGGCATTGCTTTTGTTGCCTTTGGATGGGCTGTTTACATAAGTGTGTTGTGTATGTTGGTGGTGGGGAGCGGCGTTTCTTGTGGAAAGCAGTATTTTGGGGAGCTATCTCTGAGATAAGAAGTAGCTGCAACGTTGAGCGCTGGCAAGGGACTTGTTGGAGTTAAAAGGAACCCAAGTGGAGCCGTAGATCCAAGCCTGACAGGCAAGTGAGAAAAGGTTGGAACTGAAGTAGGCGAGACGGGAAAACCGACCATGGAAATGAGAAAGACGAGCCGAAGGAGAAGCCGACTGTTTTGATGTTTCTAAAAAGTATCTATGTTACATAGTTAATATAGCGTTGTGTAAAATCTCTGCTTAAAGTGTTACAGTCTGTGCAAATGCACTTGTGCGCATTTATGTGTTTGCTTGTGTGAATACGGTAGTCTCTCTCTGGGAGATGGGAATTTCTCTGAAAGGCAAAGGTTGCCCATAGCAACTGGCTTCATTGTAAAACCGATCCTTGGAATACACACAACGCACGCATGCGCGCGCGCACACACACACACACACACACACACACACACACACATACACACACACGCACACGCATGCACACACACACAGATTTGTCCTTTCAGCACTTTGGGAGTGTTAAGAAATCCCTTGGCTCTTACACATGTGAATACGCACGAACACACACACAAATGAGACTGTATGAAGCACCCCCTTAGTTAGTGCTCTACTTTGGGAAGTATGCATTCTTTCTTTGTAGCTAATACTTGTATCATGGAACAACTCTGGGTTAATCTCATTCGAAGATACAAACTGTATACTATTTCAGCTCCACCTCATATAGAAATGGGATGGGGGCGTGATGGTCCGGTTTCTAGATGCCATTATGCTTTTATTGGCTTTTAAAGGCATCAGGTTTCTTCTGTCTGGAGCCAGGGAGGAGTTAGCTTGAGTCATAATTAGCATCACAGAAGCTAGCAGAGGCTGCTTTGTTGGCCCTTAGGACAAGCTTAAGATCGAAGAACAAGATAACAATGTTTTTTGGAACATTTCTGTTCCTCTTTATCCAAAGCCAGTCTTGTTTTGTATTGCATCAAAGGCTTTGCTAACACATTGTGGTATATATAGTGTGACTTTGACGTTTTTGGATTATAGTCCCCGTAATATCTCTTAGGTGAATGCAATTGGTGGCAGATTGGGAGTTAACAAACGGTGAGCAAAATTCCCAAATGGCTAAAGCGTTCAAAGTTCAAACATGTGAAATTGAGGTCAATAAAGTCATGAATGGAAAAGGGGCCTCAACGCTTCTAAGAGTCGAGAGGGTCATTTATCTGAAGAAGTTCAACCCTTCTTGACTTTTCACCCATATGTTACAGAGAGAAATCACTAGGTTACAGCCGTCCATTGTAAGCTAGTCACGGACTGTCAGAAAAGCTGTAACAGTGTCTGAGAGAAGCAGTCACATTTTAGAGGCAAATTGACAGCTGGAGCTGTGTAAATTGGAATACAAATGTGGTCATGGAGATTGTATTCAAAACACTGAGCCAAGTGAGTGACATTAGTCTTAGACACAGTAAATTACTGATGTCTGAAGCTTGCCATTCACAGAAATCTCAAAATGGCAGTTGTTTTAAGAATTTGAACATCATTTTACACATATTTAAATGTGTGTAAAGTAGGCGAGCAGAACTAGCCTCCTGTAAAGGCTTTGAAGTTCTTCTGCCGAACAGGCCGCTTTAGATGAGACACATATTAATGATGGCTTTCCAGACGAGTGAGGCTGGAAAAGGGCAGATGCCTCTCTTATCATATGTAATGTGCCCCTCTGCCTGCTCCCACAGACACATTGTATGTGTGTGTGTGCATGCGTGCGTGTGTGTGTGTCTGAGTGTTTGCGTGTATTTAATCTGACAAAGTGGTCTCTCTTTCAAATCAAATAACAAATGGCTAAGTCATTCATGATCAAATCTCTCTCTCTCTCTCTCTCTCCCTCTCTCTCCCTCTCTCTCTCGCTAGGGGCAGACTAGGTCTCCCTCTATAGATGACGAGAGCTCCACACCAGATGAGTACTTTGATGATGACGAGGACAGCATCTCTGGATCTGGCTCTGGCTGTAAGTGTGTCGGCGATCCACCCTCTGAGAATTCATTCTTTAAGACAGCATAAGCATCCTCTTAAATAACTAAAACATACTTTAATTGATTTGTACAGGTTCATAGTTGACAACCACCAGTATTATCCAATGGGAATCTGTCCCTTTAGACAAAAACCTGCATGTTTGCAACACATGTATAGATTTTCACTAATCTGAAATCACCATACATTTTTCTCCAGCCCAGAAGTCCTTATTTTGGTAGGGATACCTTCCTAAAATAACATATGACTTATATGTTATGATGTCTGGAATGTATGGGGTCACGGCCCATACAAACACAGATCTTCATAAACCTCGGATGTGTCATAAGAATTAGTAACAACATACAGTATTTAATTCACCAAAGCATTCATCCAAGACAAACATAATAGTTTCTCTGAAATATATTGAGTGAAAACCAAAGTAAGTGACTTTTTTAGTGAAACAGAGGTGTATATATCAAATAAATGCTCCTTCTACTGCCAAATGGGCACAAGTGAGTTCTTAAACAATTTGGAGTTATTCATTAAAAACCAAAACACTTAAATACTGAACACAGTAAGTCATTTGGTAGCAAAAGGGTGTAACTGCACTTACACCCTTTTGGCAATGAGAAATGTATATTAGGAAAGCATGTGGTAAGGATATTTTACACTATATTTGTATTTTATCAGAATAGATTGTTATGTATTTTAAACTGCATGTGATGCTTTGTTCATATTGTCATCAGATGGGCCCATGCATTTAAATGACGTGGATTAAACGTTCCACTGGTTCTCACCCCTCGATATGTTCAGTCTGTGACTTTTAATAAAGTCATTGACTTCACCGTCCATGCACTGCACACATGAGCAAACTAGTAGGGCCATCCCCCAGATTAAGTGATCGTATTTGTCCTAATGAGATTATTCAGAGCAGATCAGGTGATCACATGCTCAACAGAAACCAAGTGAGCCTATCTGGAATTGCATGTCCTGTGTGTGCCTGTTGTGGGCTGTCTGCATATGCAACAATTACCTGTTTAACTTAAATCACATTTCCTTCATTTGGCTCAAATGTTTGATCTGGGAGTCTCGAGGCTAGAGCTGGGTTCTATTTATCAAGCGTGACTCATTTAGGGATGCCCTGGGTTCATGCTGCACGCTATATGGCGGCCCTGAATGAATTATTATTCAGAGCGGGCTAGCATGGCAGAAGCGCACCCCCTGCGGTTGGAACAGCAGCCTAGCAAATTGGTTTATCTCAAACTGTGATCCCAAGGCTTCCAAAGGCAAGACTTCCTTCGGACATATTAAAGTCAGTTTGTGTGACGCCGCTTCTGAATTTAGTATTTGTCTGGTATGTGATGTGTTGAATAGGGAAATGGTTCCATATGGGTTTCCTGTACCAGCCTCTGTTTCTTATGTATGTGTCCCCAGAAATTAAATCCCCTTCTCTTTGAACCCCACAAAGAGCCTTCCATGTAACAGAAAGACAGTTCGTATAACACAAATTGAAAAATAACCACCCTCTCTATCTCTGTGTCCAGTTCCAGAGGGTATAATCCGGCCAACCTCACTGGGCGTGTCCTACACCACCGAGGATCCCCTTCCCCTCTCTACCACCCAGGCCACTGGGCCTGCCCCCTCCGCCTTGCCTGCAGCCGAGCCTAGCTCCAGCCCTGGCTCCAGCCCTAGCTCCAGCCCTGGCTCCAGCCCTGGCTCCAGCCCTAGCTCCAGCCCTGGCTCCAGCCCTAGCTCCAGCCCGCTGCTCGCGGAGTACGACGAGGAGAGCGGCCACGGCTTGGAGCAGGGTAGAGATATAGAGAAGACGGAGGAGAAGGAGGAGAAGGAGAAGAATGAGAAGGAGGAGAAGGAGAGGAAGGAGAAGGAGCGCGAGAGAGAGAGGGAGCGCGAGCGGGTCCGCGAGCTGGAGAGAGAGCGGGAGCGTGAGAGAGAGCGGGAGCGCGAGAGGGAGCGCGAGAGGGAGCGCGAGAGGCAGAGGGAACGGGAGCAGGAGCGAATCAAAGCTGCCGCTGCCGCTCGGACCACCTCTGGTCCGCAGTCTCCTTCTGTGGCCGTTACTGTGGCAACCACCCTGTCAGCGGCCGTCACCACAGAGGACGCGCCGCCCTCTGCTAGCGTGGAGGACGACACCACAGAGAAAGACGAGGACATGTACCTGCGCCCTAAATACACCCCCTCCTACCCAGGTACCACAGAAGAAGACACGTCCACCACAGCAAAGACCACGGCCGAGCCGACGACAGTGCCACCTCCCACCACCAAGGCAGCTGCTACGACGACTACTACTACTGCTACTACTGCAAAGACCAGGGTACCCTTCAGGCCCCGGGTTCCCATTACGATGCCCACTCAGACGCCGCCAACAGGGAGCAGCACCCGCCCACAGGAGCCCACGATCACACAGGTGGGATTAATTAGTGTTGATTCATCCTGATTATTTCTAGGCGGCCGCCTGCCTGATTATTCATATGCCCTCGATTATTTGGAACAGCGTTGGAGAACATTTCGTCTTGCGTGTGTTTTTACAAATTCTAAGCACCATGGCAGTGTGTTTTTTTGTTTCCGTGACAACCTGCAGGTTGGACATTTTCCAACGTTCCAAACCTTAGAAAAACAGTGGTTCATTGTTGATTTGGCAAGTGTGTCCTGTGGAAACTTCCCTGTTTGTGTTGACTAGGATAACTGTCAGAGCAGGGAAGTTGTGGAGGGCACATTAAACCAAAGATAACTTTCCTATAAACCCCCCTTCCCCCTTTCACAGATACGTCCAGAGGAAGGAAATAATGAGGTGGGCGCCACAGGACCCAGTGGAGACTTTGAGATCCGCGAGGAAGGCCGCAATGATCTCGGCCGTGGCAGGGGCATTGACGTGGGGTCAGAGCCTGATCTTACTGGCAACACGGTGGACACAGGAAGCTCTGCGGCCCAGCTTCCCCAGAAAAACATCCTGGAGAGAAAGGAGGTCTTGATAGGTAGGTTAGACTGTCATTATGTTTACACAGATATGTACTGTCACATTCAGGCGTTGCTTGTAAAAACATACGAAGTCTATCTTAACACTTTTTGTGTGGTTTTAGTTATACTATTCTGTGTGAAAATACATTTTTTTCTGGTTGTCAGACAATGTTTGGATATCTTGTAATCTAACTGTATGTTCGTCTGTCCTATATTCTGCATCTCCATCAACAAACCCACTAGGTAATAACTGTTTAGGTTGAGACATTACATTTCCTGTCATTGCCTATAGCCTCTCCAAACATTCTGGACAAGTGTTGTGATAAACGGACATTACCTAGAATTTAATTACCACAGTCTTAACACCATAAGTGAATCTGGTAGTCGGCTTCAATTGGCCCTTTGAGAACAAGCAAGCAAGTCTTTTTCTCTGGTTGTTCTCTCATAATTTTCCCCTCCAGTTAAATCCAATTTCCTATGAGGACCCTCTTATTCCTTATCCCAGAGCTTTGGTAGAAAATTAGGGAGTAGCCAAATTGTCTGATCTGATTGGCTCTTTATCTCTCCTATAGCTCTTCTGATTGGTGGGCTGCTGGCACTGGTTTTCTCTGATTTTCTACTGATCGGTAAAGAGCAGGAGGCAGCTTACTATAGAATAGACTGTGTGTGGCAGTGCATTTAAACAAATGCTTTGAGCTGCTGTATTCATATAGTGAAGCTACTGCTTGCTCTTATTTTGTGTGCGTGTAGCATACAAGCAGCACAATATTGCTTTGCACAGGGCTTATTAGTACAAGTGAGAGGAGTGTTCGTACTTTTGACTCCCTCGGCCTGTACTCTGTGTTACTGGCAATGGAGGAAAACACAATGTAAACGCCTCCTCACAATCAAGCGTGCAAGGAAAACCAAGCACGCTTGCAACACTTGGAAGACAACAGACACTTTATTGTCGGATCTGACTTTTATTGGTGTGGTGGTCATAACTTTTACAAGCAACACACACACATACTTTTGCTCCTGTTTGTGTATATTCATAATAAGCTAATTAGCCATATAAAGAGGAAAGAAACAAACAGCTGTTCCGTGTTAGTTGTACGAACCCCATAGGGATAAGATATGTAGCACTGCAGGGTTACAACTTAGCACAAACTTGTTGGCAGTACAGAACCTATGTTGGCACATTCTGCCTCGTCAGTCTCTACTTAGCGGCTAAGTGCTAGTGATGTGGCGCTATAGCTTTGATTTGCTTTTACACTAAAAGTGTTTGAGAAAGCTTGTGTTTGCGTGTCCGTGTCAGTGTGTGTTTGTATATATTTCCCGTAGCAGGCTAAATGTTGTTTTTGACCAAATCTGGATATATCTGTTGACACTACCGTAATTGATTTGTAGTGGATGTCAATTTTTGTTTTCCCGAATATATAGGCAATCCAGAGAAGGTGTCTTGCCAATTTGACATCTTGTGACTGTTTTTTGACAATCCCACTTCTCTCTCTCTCCTTCCTTTCTGTGCGCTTAGCGGTGATCGTGGGAGGCGTTGTGGGGGCACTGTTTGCGGCCTTCTTAGTGATGCTGCTGGTTTACCGGATGAAGAAGAAGGACGAAGGCAGCTACACCCTGGAGGAACCCAAACAGGCCACAGTCACCTACCAGAAGCCAGACAAGCAAGAGGAGTTTTACGCGTAACACACATGCATGGCGTGCACCAGAGAGACCCGCACAGAGGGCGGGCGAGCGAGAGACAGAGAGAGAGAGAGAGAGAGAGAGAGAGACACACACTTTGAGCCCCGACCTTCTCCTGTCTGTCTTTTGTCATTGCCCCATCTCGTCCCTCTCTCCTCCCCTAAACAGCCAAGAGCGCCGCTCTCTCTGTGGATGTGAAACTTTCTTTTCAACAAAAAACAAATAAAAAGGGGAAAATTAAAAAATGGAAAAACTTAAATATATTCACACAAAAAAAAACAACAAACAACAAAATCTGAAACACATACACACAATGTTTTTAAAGTAAATGTTGTTATTAATATTCTACGGATTCCCTTGTTCTGATGTGATTATATGATTATTTTGTAAAAAAAAAAAATCAACGAACAAACGAAATAACACGAGCCACTGCGTTCCAGCACAAATGCTCCTCTTCTGTTTCACGGAGCGAATGAGCTAGGACGCTTAAGCGCATGAAAGATGGGAGGGCTGGAGAGAAGGGGGGGAAGGGGGAGGAGAAGACATAATAGCCCCCCCACTCCAGATACGCTGGGAATCTGATTGGCCGCACAGAGACTGAGGTCAAAGTTGAGAGGATAGGTCATTACTGGGCCTTCCATTCTGTTGGTGTTCAAAACAACACATGCATGCAAACACACACATATTAATGCGCGCGCGCACACACACACACACACACACACACACGCACGCACACGCACAACAAACATGTATCGCTGGATGGTGGCATTGACTTCTCTCTCTGTGCTTGGCCAATCAGAACATGGTACTCAACCCGCGTTGCGTTCTTACATCGTCGGGGGATCGCTATGGCAACATTGGCTGGTTGCTACCACGCGATGCTCATGCAAACACAGAGGCACCTGCGGCCTCTCCGCTCCTTTAAGCTGTACAAAGATTAGATACGGATAGTAATAATAATCAATAATATATCAATGTTTTTTTGGGGGGCTGGCTGGTGAATAATGATGATAATAATACTTTTAATTGGAGGATGTATTTAGCAGCTTAAAAGAAGTTTATATGTAAATACGAGCGTATACTTTCCTCTCATTACGCTAACCATCTGCATGAATGTCAAAATATTTGAATCCATCATATTCATCTTCACCTAGATGAGCTGTGCTCTCGTCAACTGGACATGTATGCAGCCCATACTAACACGCACATACACACACACACACACACGCACACACACACACACCACAGATTATGCTTAATATCATGTAAATCATCGTAAGTCATCAACACTAGTATATGAGTGAGATCAGGTTGTTTCAGTACATTGTCCATCAGTTATTGGTTGCTGGTTGGCTCAAGTTTGGTCTGTTTGTGAAAGCACAACCGTGTACCTGACTAATGGATCTGTCCAATCCGCATGCCTCATTTTGATTTTCCTCCAAGCGGTCGGGTCGACGTCAGACGGCCAGCCTCGTCCTGTCTGGAGTCCTGTCCTTTCTCATTAAACAACTGACTGTAGGAGCCTGTCCCAGGCTCCGGGGGAGGGGGGGGGGGGGGGTTGAGGACCAGGGGGGAGGGAGGTGAACAGACAGGAGGCTGTGCTTCTATCTAAAAGATTGTAACAAAATACAAATCCACGCCACCAGTGTGACTGGACTAGGAGCGTCTCTTATACTCAGTACTGTAGATCTAAATGCATGGGAGTCAAAACTATACTAGCGTGTGCGTGTGTGTGTGGGGGTGTGTGTGTGTTCAAGGTGGAATGTACGGGGGTAAGGTGTGTTACCTGTATCAGCAGTTCTGCCGCTCTTCCACAGACAGGTACACATTTATCACTCTCCCCTGTGTGTGCTTTCTCTGCTACTAGCGCGCGCACGTGCGTGCGTTCACGTGCCGTTCAACACTTCCAGCATTGTGTGTGTGCGTGCGTGTGCGTGTTGACCTAGTGTCCCCTGCAGTTGAAGCAATGCTCATGCCACCTAGTTCACTCTCACCTGACTTGTGTACACGGCCCTGCCTGTCTGCGCGTGTGCACGTGTGTGTGTGTGTGTGTGCGAGCGAGCGTGTGCTTTGTCTATTCACTGGTGAATGCGGGTTGATCGGTCTCTCACAGTGGCTTTCACACACGGTGTCTCGCTCACTGTCTGACTGTCTGTCTGTCTCTGTCGTATGGGACGTGTTGACAGGCATGTCGCACTACTTTCTCACAGGCAAGAATGATCATGAACATGTACTGTCTTTTATAACTTGACTGTCAGAGTTTAAAAAAAAACAATGTGTTTGTACCCATTGAAGCCTGCGTAGCCAAATAAGAAGGTGTATATGATGAGAGTACATTTGTATGACTGTGTGTGTGCGTGCGTGTGCCCACAGAGGCTACACTACTTTGTGTTTGCTGTACCCCATCCTGTTTTTATACATTTGCATTTTTTTAAGACTGAGTTTTCTGTCATTGGCTGAGTGGATTGAGGGGAGGCTCACCCTCTCTGCAACACGGCCCTGTCACTAATCTGCCACTCTGTTCCAAATAAAAGATCTCATTGGGTAAAACGGTCTCAACTGTACTCTTCTTTTTCCTTAAAGGTCAAACGGCCATGGTTGTCATTCTTAGGCAACAATAAAGCCTGCAATGCTTACGTACCACCATAATCATGTTTTAGGTCTAAACCTGATAAATATACAAAATATTTAGCATATTTTGTTTTTCTTTAGAGACAAACACAAAGACCAACAGTTAGTAAATAATTAGATAAAAGTAATAACATCCATCCAATGCTTTAACTTTTGTTTTAATTATATATATTGGGATGGAGTAAATAAATAAGATGGGAAGAAACGTGTATTATGGAGGTGCTATAATTAAATTAAGAAATGCACATTTAAAGACGACATGGTACGTTTTGCACTGGATCAGATTTGAATGTAATTTCCCATGCTATTTTGTCTGAAACTCAACCCCCTCGTCTTGAACTTCCTTACTTGCTTAAGCACATCAGCCTTGGATAATCTTAGACTCAACAAGAGTTGTTTTGACTACCAGCCCTGAGAATGACAGGTGAGGTGACCTGCTATGCGATATAGAACAGTGATATGCAATATTAATGTGCTGTAAAAGAGTGAACTCCAGCATTTGCATGTCCCATTCCATATTTGAACCACTGACATTACGTATTGTAACCTATTTACTTTAATTCTACCTGGGAGGGTTGCATGTGTAATCAGGACTTCCTCTCGACCCTCAGGAATATGCTGTTCTTAAGTCTTCAGATGGAAAAGTTCTAATTGTAATTAATTCTCAAAAAGGTCTTAAGGTTTAAGCTAAATTGCTGTGCATCCCTGTCATTCAGTAATTGATTAAAACCAAGGACAGGAAATATTCTAATGTCCAGAAAGCTTCTACAGATGGAAAGATTTAAGTCTTGAAGACTGGAGTAGGACTTGGTTTGTGTGCCCTCCCCTGTTAAAGAAAGGTACTACAGTATGGCAAACTTGGTATTCCTTCTGAACAAATGTAGAAGCTAAAAATAGGTGGATCGGGGGCTAGTCAACGCCCCATATGGCCCATATTGCTAATAAATGGTAGCGTGATTGTAGATTCAGCATTATTGATCATAGGAGCTAATGCGTTTTTTTAATTTGTTTTATCCTGACGGAGCATGAATGTAATGCGTGACAGAATAGCCAAAATTGCATCATTGTATACATTTTATTTTAATTAAGTAGACCTATATTGATTCTTATTGCTGTTAAGACATTGGTTGTCTATATTGAGTATTACAATGTATGCCTAAACCCATGAAAACTGCATTTTAAACATTTTGTTAGTAGTTGGGACTATATCTCAAGGCCGTTTAAGGAGTTATATCTTCTGGCCCGGGGAGGTTCTGGTTCCGCCTGGTCAGCTCTCTGATTGGTTACGTCACCATCACGTCGCGCAATAATCCTAATCAGCAATCAATCAATCATCGTTATTGCTTCGCACATTTCGGTCTGTAGCCGGCGTGGCTTAATTGATTGTTAATTCTAAATTATTGCGTTGATGCTGTAATTCGTTATGGACGAAAACGGTGATTTAATTGAGTTCGGTAAGAATGTGTCACCTTATTCATTGCAATGTAATTGTTTATATTGACTTGTGTCTAATGACCGCATATTCATTTATTTTAAGAAGTATTGTTCGCATAGTTTTAGAAACTTCGATGAAAGAAAACTGTTCCTCTCACATTGCTACTAGTGAACCACTAAAGATAATTTAGAAGTTAACATTTATGACCCTTTGTTTGTAGAACAAGTTGGTAGTTTGGCCGTGCCGTGCCGGTCTGGGCTAGGTTAATTAACTGCCAGGTGAGGTGGCACAAGGCCAGCACACCTGGGACCACTAATTACATGAGTTTTATGCAAATTAGGCTACTGTAATCTAGGCCTACGTGCTATGTTGTTACTGAAAGTAACAAGTAACACAGTATACCTTTTTGGTTTTAAAAAAAAGTAACATAAGATTTAAGGGCAGTCACGACCACTGTAAAAAAGTATGATTTTGCATACATCTGTCAAAATGTATGTTTTCGTCAATCTTTTATTTGTTTATATTGATAATATACACAAATAAATAAAATATAAAAATAGGCTACTAGATTTGTATCTCCATTCTGTCAATTATGTACCTATGCATTTTATTTTTGGTAACAGATTCTCTTAATATATGCACATATGCACATTGACTGATGTTTTAAGACATAACTTGCATATTTACATAAAAAAACAATGATGAAACTTGTCATAGAACAATATCTTGTATTTATGGATACTTTGGTAAAGTTTCAGTCTGATACGAGTAAAGGAAGAAACACAAACTATTAAAGGGTGGTGTCTGGCCTTAAGCCAGAATGAACAACACAAAGAAACCGTTGAATCCACAAAGACATTTCACGGCCTCTAAGATACCGTCACTCTATTGCAGGCTGTCCAAGCCTCCTGTGTGAGGAGCAGGAGGACTTTGATAAAAGTGTGAATGCCCAGGCAGACAGCAGCGTGGCAGGGGAGGACGAGGCTCTTGGCGAGAGGGTCGACGGAGATGACAAGGATGAGTGGGAGCAAAGAACTAGAGCAAGTGGGGTGTCCAGAAAGGAACTGACGGGTGGGTGTCAGGAGCAGGAGAAGACTGCTGGTGCGCTAGCAGGGGAAATGGAGGAGGACGATGAGGAGGTGGACGTGGACACAGAGGGGGAGAATGAGACGTGGGCATGCAAAGACACACCTCCTGCAGGTGAGAAGCCAGAGCAGAAGCAGGCACGGGGAAGGAGGCAAAGCGAGCGCATGAGAAACAGGAAATGCATTACAAAGGAGGTCACTGAGAAATGTGAGCAAGATGGGGCCAAAAGGACTCCCGTGCCGGAACCCCCCGCGGGGACGAGCTCCGAGGGCGACTGTGCTTTGGCGGGACCGCCCGCCGACGTGCCGAGCGTTGACCAGTCCATCTCCGGCTACCTGAGCTGTGGGGCGGGGCTGTACCGCCCCCCGTCTCCCGCCCTCCTCCCGTGTCCTACCGAGCCGCCGCCGGCTCCTCCTCAACCCCTTGGGACCAAGAGACCTCACAGCCCACTCCTGTCTCACCCTCTCCCCCAAGCAGCCCCACAGCCTTTGGAGGTGAGGAGGAGGAGCTCTCATCTCAGTTGATACTTGCCCCTGCTCTAAGCCATTAGCCTAACTCGGTCGGTAGTTGGTTCGAGGTAACGTTCTGTTCACCACCTGTGTTTCTACATGAGCCATGAGCTGGGGCTGTGTGTTTCTGGGGCGCTGTGTAACAGCGCAAGATTTAAGAGTGTGCAGTTCACTGCTGTTTGGAGCACTGCTGTTGGATCCACACCCCACAAATTCTATAAAAATACATATTACATATTACAAAATACATTTTAATATAAATATGAAAACGTACAAACTGCAAGAAACTGCTGCAATGGTCTCTTAATTTTCTCAGCGGCTGAAGGTTAGCTTGAGGTGTAAAGCCCACATCATATATACCTTTTATGTTAATTGATTTCAATGACAGGGTTGTATTGAGTCCTATAAAGTATTTGTACTGGTCTTGCACTCTCTGCTTACGTAAGGACAATGACTCCTTACGGATCGACAAAGTGCCGTGTTAACTTAAAGCCATCGCTGTTTTAAGACCTAAAGTCTGCTCCATGGCTTCGTCCTGGCAGATGGAGATAACTCAGGTGTATTCCACTCGCCGCTCCATACGATACGGTCCCAGGGGAAGGGGCCAGGCCATGTCACTGGTGACGGGCTTAGACATGGAGGAGCTTGTGCATGCCAACCTCCTGCAACCAGCTCCTAAGAAGAAGACACGTACACTTTACACCACCGGTAGGGACAATGGTGGCTGTAAAGGTTTAAATAAAATATTCATGTATATATGTGTGTATATATATCAAATAATGTTCATTTTAAATACAGTATGTATTATTGTTGTTGTTATTATTATTTGGGTACTTTTCAGTAGGATTTATTTGAGTAGCAAGATTATCTTTACTTCTGTGCGTGAACACAATGAAACATGGCTCAAAGTTTAAAAACTAGATATTCAATGACTAGTGTCCTCTCTCTGAGCTCTGTGTGTGTGTGTGTGTGTGTGTGTGTGTGTGTGTGTGTGTGTGTGTGTGTGTGTGTGTGTGTGTGTGTGTGTGTACTCACGCACACAGATCAATTGGAGCACTTAGAGGGTCTATTCCAGGAGGACCACTATCCTGATGCTGATAAAAGGAAAGACATTGCTGCTTCAGTTGGCGTGACACCCCAAAGAATAATGGTTAGGGAGCCATTCTCCCCAATCTGTTATTTTATTTCTGTTGCCTAGAATATCTAGATTTGTACCCTGGGACCTTCTTTGATTTACTTCCACCTTCTGTCTCTCTCTGATATCTTTTCGCCTCACCTCTCTTTCACTGACCTCACACATTCCTCTGTAGGCCCATATCGCCCCCTTCTGTTCGGTGTTACATCTGTCTGGTGCTCTCTGTATTCCCAGGTGTGGTTTCAGAACCGTAGGGCCAAGTGGAGAAAGATCGAGCGCTCCGCCACAGGAAAAGGGGGAAACAAAAGTGCCCAGCCCACTCTAACAGCCCAGCTACCGCTTCTTAGGTCAATAGTCCTCAGAGGTTCTCTCATTGTACTGTGTTTGAGGGAGTGGTTTTCCCCACTGGCAAAGTTTTATTTTCCTTTACATTTTAGTCAGTGAGACCCATTCATCCAATGCGCCTTATACTTACAATTCATCTGTCAGTAGTAAATAAATGTTGTCTGTACAACACAGTCATACAATTCATACTGTAAGAACACTTGACATTGAACGTTGACTTGTTTCTCAGTAAAGGGGCAGGCCCGCCCCTGCCCTCTATGGCCCCCGCATACCCCATGGCCCCGGCCCAGAGCCTGCCCACCTATAGTGCGCTGCTGGCCAGCCTCACTGACCCAGGTAAGGAGGTGTCCTTTCTTTATTTTGGCATTCCTTTCATTTTGATCTGATCTTTTTATATTAGTTAGTATAACAGTTAGCTAATTAATTGTAACCTGTCTTGAGTGCCAAAACCCCTAATCATTAACCCACTGATGGACTGGTCCAAGGTTCGTGTGGCACCGAGGAGGGGGCTCAGGTGCCTCCATCCGTTCTGGGGGGCCCAGCAAAGTACCACTTCCCGCCCATGCACAGCCCACCCCCACTACGGCGCGTCAGCCTTCCTCTGTTCACCACCGCCTTGAACAGCACCCCGCCTCTCCTCAACACCCCCATCCACACCCCACCTATCTTCCTGGAGCCGCTGGAAGGGCCCCTGGACCCCTCTGGGAGGGAGCCCCAGGCCCTGCAGGAGACCAGGTCAGTCCCTAGACACTGTGTGAAGGATATTGTGCACAGAACACACACACACACACACAAATATTTTTTAAATGTTTATAAATGTGTTAAACAGATTTTAAATAACCTTCAATTTCCCTGTTCTGTTGTAGATTTCACTGTCAGCCTGATGGCTAGTAGCTATTTGACATATATCAGTGTTCAGTGATATGCTATAATTAGAATACTTAATATGCTATTTATTTTGATATGATGTTATGGCATCTACATTTCAATTCAGTGTGTTTGGTGACAGTGTGTAAATATGTACGTCATTTATGTGAGTATTGCATTGTGTCCTGACCCATGTATCGTGACCGGTGTATCGTGATACGTGTATCGCTATACGCAAGGTACACAAGTTCCTTGGCAATACCCAGTGATGAACTCGTGAATAAACACTTTTTGCAAGCTGTTGCAAAAGTTGTATCTCCATAATTGTGCCTTGACATCAACATTAACATTACATCTCTGTGTGGAATTGGCATCAATGAGAGGTACAGCTGCTGATTGTTATTATTAAAACATTTTTATTAGGTTATTTAAAAAAAAAAATTCTGAGCATTATTACAAGACATTTTTAATTGATAGTTTTTTAAAATAAATGTTGCCAGGCAAAAAGAAAACCCTGGTGTGCTTGCGTGTATGTGTGTGTGTGTGTGTGTGGGGGGGGGGGGTCAAATGATGAAACCACTGTAGTGTCTACTGTATATACTGTATGTGACAGTGATGCCAGTTAATGGCGAATGCAGCAGCTGCTCAGTAGTGTGCCATGCATGTTTCCCTCAGCTCCCTGTTTGACTATGGAGACAAGCTGGACTACGTGACCTCCAGCCAGCAGAGCAACAGCCTGTCTTACCAGCTCCAGACCTCCTACCAGGCCGGCCATGCCAGCCAGGCAGCGCTGCCGCGCCTGGCCTACCTCACTCCATCCCCGTACCTCACCCCTAACCCCCCGGAGGCCAACCCCACCTCCTACCTGACCTTCGGCCCCGGAGCAGGCTCCACCGGGGTGGTGACCTATGCAGCTGGGGGCCACACCTACTTCCAGTCCCAGCCCGCAGGGCAAATACTGGTGCAGTCCACCGCTCACCATGGTGAGTAGCCTGGGTTACCAGAAAGGCCCAATGTACGCCAAGTGATCTGATTAGTCCTGATGAAACGTCTGCATATGTAGTAGTCTTGTAGTCGTGGAAAGCCATCGTCTGTGTGTGTGTGTGTGTGTGTGTGTCTGTCTCTGTGTGTGTGTGTGTCTGTCTCTGTGTGCGTGTGTGTGCGTGTGTGTGCGTGTGTGTGTGTGTGTGTGTGTGTGGGTTTCTCTCTCTCTGTGTCGTTGTGTGTGTGTGTGTGTGTGTGTCTGTCTCTGTGTGTGCGTGTGCGTGCGTGCGCGTGTGCGTGTGTGTGTGTGCCCAGGTGGGACCACATCCTACCAGTCCTATCCATGGGGCAGCATGTACAGCCAGCCAGCCATGGTCCAGTGCAGCCAGCTCCCTCCAGTGTACTCGGGGAGCTTGGTGGCCAGCCGAGACCTCCAGCAGCCAGCCTCAGCCTTGGCTCCTCCCTCCTACTTCCCCCATGGGACCCATGGCTCCTCCCGCCCTCAGTGTCTGGCCCGCGCCTGCACCGGGAACTTGGCCACGCTCCCGCCCGTGTCCACCTTGCGGCCCTCCTGCCTCCGGTCAGAGAGCTCCCAGAGCTCCCAGGCAAGGGCTGCCGCCCTGGTGCCCGCCCAGGTTAGCCCTGCTTCTCCTGACAGCCCGCCAGCGCCACCATGTGTGAAGATTGAGTATGACAGCCCCCGAGAAATCCACAGTCACTTCCACTGCGATTTCTCCCCTATACACTTTTGACTGTGTGTCCAATGCTACCCAAGTACATTTGTCTAAATGTTATTCTAAAGAACCTCTCTTTTGTGTGTGTGTGTGTGTGTGTGTGTGTGCGCGCGTGTGCGTGTGTGAGATATGAAGAAATTAAGTTCTGTATTTGTGTGACAGTTTTGTTTTTTTAGAAGAAGTAAGTGTAAACCAGTTTGTTAGGGTGCATTTAGCTGGGCTTGAATAAATGCTTGTTTCATGGTTGTTTTACTTATTTATACATTTGAAGTGAAGCCCTCTGTGTAACCTTTGGTGTTAGTTGAATCAGGGCTACATACAGCGGCTCTTGTGTTATTGTATTATTTCAAATGTCACAGTAGGCCAGTAGAGAGTGCTGTTTCCTTCTCCAGCAGAAAACCAAGAGGCACAACATGTTCTTATTTAACAATGTGCTTAATGTAGCCCACCATTGGGAACCTATCTGACTGAGAGCAATCCTGTATAATGTAATATTATTTTGTAACTCTCTGTGACGTTGGGGGGTCTGATATACTGATATGGTCTAAATCCTTAATCTGATTGCCAACTGCTGTTTTTACATTCTTGCTGTGCGGCACAATGCTCTGATTACAGTTACAAGTGAATCACAAGGGAACGCATACTTTTATGTAAAATACAGACACTGAGAACGAGCTGAAGGCATTGCAGTTGGATTGGTGTGGCGCTTCAGTGTCGGCATCAGACAGGAAAAACATTGTTTTTTGTCTGAACTGTAAGATGTTAATATTCCTGGTTACACTGTGAGGTTTATGGCATAAATACAGGGGAGTTATTGACGTAACAGGAAATACGTTGATAATAACGGGGGTGCGGCGGGCATGGAATAATAAAAAGTGTGGCTGCATAAACTATAGGAACAAGGGGGGAGATAAATAGAAAGCCATGATAGACGGGGGTGGCGGGAAGATTGTGATGAGGGAGGAGAGGAATACAGGGATGAAGGAAGTGTGTGTTTGTAGCTGTGGGGAGGGGGGCGTCTGGAGTGAAAACAGGTGGTTATGTAACGGCCGTATTTGGGGTTTAATTAACCTCTCTTCTTTTCCCCACTCTGGATACTGAGCTGTTGGCAAGAGGCGCACAGCGGAAACACTCAGAAGCATTAGCACAGTCAGTCCCATAAGAGATTTATTCACAGTGTAAAATGTTTTTGCTGATTTTAGTGTAGGATTACATTTTATTTTCATATTGCAAATCTGTCTTTATTATGTGGATCTCTGGTTCTGGCATCTATGCCCATTTAGGAAGCTATGAAACACCAGCTGGTTTATTTTTAAGTTACATTTAGCTGCATAAATGTACATCCACATACGGCTACAAATATTTCTTACAGAATTGTTTGCACACTGTATATATAATAATGATATAAACATGAGAGATCTGGTGGTCCACACGTGTTCTGTGTGGAACAGGGTCGAGTTTTGGATCTGTGTGTGTGAGGCTGTATATAGTGGGTTTAGGTGTGTGATATAGTTTTCTAGGACTTCTCTGGTGTGGACACAGGCAGCTCAGAGTGCAGATGGAGAGTGAGCCTGTATGTGCCTCTGTGTGCATGTATAAGAGCACACGCATGTGTGTGTATGTGTGAGCACATATATGGGATGCCCCCACCCCTTCCCAATCCCACCGAGTATCAATATTTGCTCAGTATTTGAAGACCTGAAACAGGGAACTCGTTTCAATATTTATGGATGTGGTCGAACACGAAATCCTCACAGTCTTTCCAAACCCACTGGCAACGCGTACACTAATACACTGACACACACAAACACACACACACACACACACCTGTGCTTCCTTGTAGACTGAGAGAAAAGTTAAATGAAGAAATCCTTTCACAGCTTGGGTACAGTTGGGCTGCTTTGTGTGTTTATTGATTTACCGCTAGTCCACACAGCTGACCCCGACTCCTAATATGAGTTGTCATGCTGTGGAGATAATAGCCCTGGCTTTCATCTGACAACCCCCATAACTCTTCATGCTGTTTAGCTCTGAAGCATTGTTAGGGTGCTGATAATATAATGCCATTTATTTGGAAAGGAAAATAGTTATTTCTTTTTTTTACTGCAGGATAGCAGTTTGAATCAGTAATAACAAATGACTGCTACTTAAGCAACACGTAATCTCTGTGTAAATGTTATATAAACTTTGTAGACAACAAGAAGCCAAAGCAATATCTTGGCGAGAGGTCCTGAGGTGGAAAAGACACAAATAACACTGTGCTCTCGTTAAAGGTAAACAGATGGGCTTGGGGGGTGTTGTTTAAATGTCACATTGGATCAAATTGACTACTTGCATACAGTACAGTGTGTTCTAGGATGGCCTGGAAAAATAGTTGTTTTTTGTTTGTATACTTTCAGACTGACATTGTGTTGAATATAGATTTATCTGGTCAATGTGGTGGGATTTTTGGCAGTAAAAAATGGTTTACAGGAATTACAAGTAAACAAGAAAACATGCATAGCTTGATGTTGGAGAATATATAAATAAACGTATTTACTTTCTGTTTTGTTTTAGTTATTTATTTTATTAATCATTTTAAAAGGGAAACAGAAACCTTACTGGTAAACCACCTGAAATTCGACTGTCTACTGGAAGTTCATGTGACGTTCAGGTATTTTCTGCTGTGATGTAAAGTTTACAGTTGTCTTTGTATATTACAGTATGTAGTGAGCAGTGTTGGGCAAGTTACTAGTTACTTATTTCTCTTTCAAAAAGTAATGTTACGACTTTACTTATTACTGGGTATTATAAGTAATTAGTTACATTACTAGTTACAATAAAATATTACTTTCACAATCACTACCCTGCCTCGCCCCTTCTGAAAAATGACAACCTGTGTAGTCAGCTCATTTTAGAATCGAGTCCTCTTCATTAGAACAATAATAAACATAGGAGTCAACAATCAATCAAAGTGAAAATATTGCAGCCCCTCAAACTAGATGATTGACAGGTTGGTTCAATTAGCCTACCCTAAGTTTATGACAAGAAATATTGTTCTCGTAACGCAGTAATGCATTTTGGATTATTAATTGTAATATTATTACTGTTTTGTACTTTACTTATTACTGGGTATTCTAAGTAATTAGTGACACTACTAGTTACTGAAAAAAGGAATAATGTACAGTAAGTAGTTACTGCTAAACAGTGATAGTAAGAGATGAGACTCTCACTTAGTATATTATTATTAATGTATATAAATATTTGTGTGTAAACCAAAGAATCAAGCATGTGTGAAATGTGTGAAATGTGACAACTGAATGACCCAGTGTTGAAAAACACCACAGATGTAAATAAAATGCTTTTAGTGTTACAGTAATTGAGCAACGGCTTAAGTTAGCATACACCTACAATGTGCCTGATCCAACTATTTGCATGTTTATGTATGTCTTGCCTGTCAAGAGGTTACATTAACTTGTCTTTATGTATATACCTGTGGAAAAACCACTGCAGCAGTTTTTCAGATTTTTACTATTCATACTTTAAAAAAAAAAAACTTGTATGCAATATATGGATTTATGTTATAATTTTTACATTTAAAGTATGTATATAATATTACATTTGAAAGAATATGCAGTGACCCCACACGCACACATTCATATACACACACACATACATTCATATTCTTATACATATATTTATATAAACATTTAAATGTTTTGTCTTATGTTGTCAACCAAGGTAAATGTTGACTTTTAAGTGTTCAGTAGGAAGTCTATCTGTCCAGTTACAGTACAGGGCCACCTCACATTCCCCTGCCTCAAACTCCTATCTCTACCATCCATAGACTTCCCCTTTCAATTGCAGTTTATTCAGGTGATGCGTGTGGGTGTGGGACATGGTGGGGAGGAGCTCCGAGGAATGTCAGAGTTGAGTCGGGCGGAATGGGATGCTGGAAGGAAAGAGAAGGCTCTCTGTTTGGTGTGTTTGTGCGTGCGATTCTAGAGAATTTACTTCACTGACGAAAGTCTGTTTTCTAACAGAGTTTACTCCACTGAGGCCTTCTGCTACCTGACAGCAGAGAGGAGAGCAAAGGAAAAATGGCGGGAAAACAGATGTTGGAAAGATAAGCTTACTTGCTCTTAGCATCATTTTACATTTTACAGTGTTAAAAGTATCAATCTAATCATATAAATACTAATTCATACATTCAAGCATTTCTGAAAAGAGGACGAAAGTGAATACGCCTGGGTGTGGATATTAATTAAATTACGTCATATGAATGAAAGGCACACAGGCAAATTCAAAGGCTACTTACTGACTGCTAAAAAGAGCAATCACAAATCCACACTGCAGTGAGATGCACACTTATGGAGCAGTGTGCACACACAGAGCTGCAGAAACACTGCAGGCTGTGTTGGGCATAACGCTCTTAACTTCCGTCCCGTAAATGTGCGCTTGCTGTACGAGGGACCGCAGAGGGAGAAAAGAGGAATTCATGTTGCTGTTTATTTGAGCTTTGGCCAAATTCAACGCTGGGCGCCTTCACTGGCCCACGCCCTAAACCAAACCCCGGCCGCTCCTGCATCGCCAGCTATAACACACACACACACACACGCACACACACACACGCACACACACACACACACGGTCACACACACGCACGCTCACACACATAGGCATGCATGCAAATATACTACTACATGTAAGTCGCTTTGGATAAAAGCATCTGCCAAGTGCTGTAAATGTAAACACACACACACGGGCACCAACACACACACACACACACACACACACACACACACAGGGACATATGCAGGTTCTATACGGACGCATGCACATACACATTGCTGTCCATCTTCCCATATCAAGGTGTGTTTGTCTTAACCCTGCCCACCGCTCTTGGTCCTCCCAAAGCAGGTATTTCCCTCTCTCACTGCCACACACACACACACACACACACGTACA
This sequence comes from Forbesichthys papilliferus, assembly GCA_025399855.1. NCBI lineage: Eukaryota > Metazoa > Chordata > Actinopteri > Percopsiformes > Amblyopsidae > Forbesichthys > Forbesichthys papilliferus. The sequence continues at coordinate 1,016 of JAODOY010003270.1, read as the reverse complement.
TTGGTGCTATAGAGGGGGCTGTCTGTGGGCTGAGTGTTTGAAGCACTGGCATTGATAACCTGAAGCTGGGAAAGCCATTCTCACTTTGCGGCTGTCCCCGTCACTTGGCACTCCTGTGGCCCTGCTCTCTCTCTCTCTCCCTCTCTCTCTCGCCCTCTCTCCTCCCTGGCCCCTACGCTCTAGGACTGCCTGCGGACACGCTCAAACCCCTCTTTCCCTTTGGCTCGTCCTGCACGCTCTCTCCATCGCCATGACGCCGATGCCTTGTTTGCTCCTGCTATTGCTTTGCCTCACGGGAGCCCATGCCACCGTGGACCTCCGAACAGCCGCCGCCATGGGTAAGATCTGTGACCTTTAACCTCTCGTGCTAATCCTTTATCCGGCAACGCAACCTCTAGTCTGTTGTCAATTTGAACCATGATATGTACTATAAAAAAAAGCATTAGCCCAAAACGCACCTCACACATATAGCTATAGCCTATTGAAACGACTGGAATGAAGCTTGATTGGTTTAAACTAAGAAGACTGTATGGCAAAGAGGCATAGACGCTGATAATTTGGATTGTCAGTGATGGACACAAACTAAGAGTTGAATATGTCCTGATGTTTTAGTATAGCATACTGTTTGAACTGTGTGTTCTGGCGATTAGTGTGAGTGCCAATTAAACACATGGGAAAAGACAGACTCGACATAAAGGACCTAAAGTAAATTGGATGAATTATGAGATGTTAAAGATACCGGAGCAACACTTTGATTGCATTTTTCGCTGGTCATGGAGTGGGTTTGATTAAAAGCTAAGCGATTTATTTTAGTTAGGCAAGACATTTGAATAGCGATGGAAGAACATTAATTAGACCTTTGCATATATTTCTACATTATACAAATGTATTTATCCACTTATAAAAAGGAGATACTATCAGTGAAATGAATGGTCTATTAAAGTAGTGTGTGTGTGTGTGTGTGCGCGTGTGTGTGTGTGTGTGTGTGTGTGTGTGTGTGTGTGTGTGTGTGCGGA
>JAODOY010003269.1:0-11643 GCA_025399855.1 Forbesichthys papilliferus | reverse complement strand
TGGGGGGGGTGTGTTGGGGGGGGGGGGAATTTGGCACCAGACAGTTGAGGTGTGGGCTCGGGAAAGGGGGGGGTAATAAGATATCAAGTGGCTTGACTCTATATTTACACACTCTCTCTCTTTCCCTCTCCCCCTCTCTCTCTCTCTCTCTCTCCCTCTCCCACCCTCTTTCGGCCCCTGGGTGTGCCTCAGCCTCTCAGGCAGGCGGAGAGGTAACAATAGGTCGGGGTAGTGGCGCCGCGGGGAGTAGAGAGGGGCGAGAGCAGGAGGGGGCGACCAAGAGACAGAGAGAAAGAGAGAGAGAGAGAGACAGGGCGGAGACGAGACGCGGCTGAAAGGTCAAACGACATTGAGGCAAGGCCGCACACAAGGAGTCCATAGGGATGCTGTTGTAGGGGAAACGGCGTATGTGTGTGTGTGTGTGTGTGTGTTGTGGGGGGTGAGGGGTGGCTGCCATGGTGTAAAGTGGCCTGTCTGCCACATTTCATCCACAAGGGGCAGAACATGGGCATGCTGTTAGCGCTCTCCATACCAAACACACTTTACTGCTATATCGCTATAGAGACTGCACACACGCACGCACGCAAGGCTGGGTCACACTGTATCTGCTCGTGCCAACTGTGCAGAGTGAGATGTAGTACAGTGGTGGCGACTGTGCCCAGAAACATCCCGGGGAGCTACTGGCTACTTGGCTAGCAGGCTAAATGTGCATTTATGTTTCTGGTCATTTACTGCAGCAGGTTTTATTCAAAGCAACAAAGTAGCTGCTACTTACTATGTATTTAAGAGCAGTTAGGGGTTACTGTAAATACGTAGCAGCAGCTACATAAATATAACTAACTATTTATACTATTATATATTTATGTATTATATGTATGTTTGTATTATTATTATTATATTAGATATTTATGTGAATTTACTCTGACTACTAAATACTTACATGAACGTGCGTTCATGTAAGTATTTAGTAGTTAGAGTAAATACACTATTGGCCTGTATCGCAGACATGGATTAAGCCTAGTCTAAGACTAAAAGAAACATCAAATATATAGATATAAAAGTTCTTAGTCCAGGCTAGGCTTAATCCATGTCTGTGATACCGGCACTATAAGTTTGAGAAGCAGCCATAGAAATTAGCCGTCTATCTGGCTCAAGGATACCTAGTCGTGGAGGTGAGACCTTCAGAGCATTCCCTCACCACTAGACCATCCTGAGCTGTCTCTGTCTGTGTGGCGTACTCCACTCAGACAGACAAGAAAATACAGTTGTTTTGTTACCACTCGGATCCAAAATTCACAACCTTGGTGTCACTCTAACACGTTTTCCAATTTCTTGGATACTATAAACATAAATCTAACTCAGATCACACGTTGAATATGATACAACTTAACATCAAAGTATTACCATTTCAAAATGCAATTGAAACATTACATTTGAGATGACCATCTATTCTTTTTATTACAATGATCTAACTATCAATTGATAGAACTGCTCAAAATGATAAGTAACTGTTGCATTACTCTTAGAGTAAAGCATTGTATTATGGAAAATGACTGACAATATTCCAGGTTTAGATCATAAAAGTTTCAGGATAAAGAGATCTATTGACACCAATTGCAGTGGAACATGAACCAATTACAATCTATGAACGTAATATTTCATTATCATTGTTTACAGTTTCAAGTATATACAGTATTGAAATGAGTGGTCTCTACCTACAACACATAGTGAGTGATACTGTAACATGGAGCTGGCAGGTGATACAGGTCAGAGGTCAAGCAGTAGGAGGAGGAAGATTATATGGTGGTCAAAGGAATTGCAGGGGACAAGCACCCCTTCTGAGAGGTGGTCGTGGGGCCTCGTCATAGAGAAGTGTTTAGGTAATGAAAGACGCAGACAATGATATCACAGCAGACCAGTGTCAGGTCTGGATTGATTCACATGCCAAGATGCTACAGTAATGGCTAATGAAAACAACTATTGTAATGTGGCAGAATCTGAGGCTATGTGAATTCACAATACAGAGTTGATGGAACTGTAGAAGTACAGTAATACATATTTCGTTGTGCTTTTTACAGTAAGCCTTAGCCAGGTGAGGTACACACTGCTGTAGTTTATTTTTTGTAGGTAATTATTTTCGCTTTGATTAAAAAAATCAAACGAAATGTATTGTATTTCATAAAAATATGTTTTAATTGTATTCAATGATTCCAATGTCTCTGTTGGTAGTATTTGCTCTACTAGTAATTTTACAGTGGTGAATGTATGTGTAGTACTATAATGAAACTTGTATTACATATTTTGTACTACAATATTTAATGATTGTACAAACAGCTACACAATGATCCTATAGGCACATTGTATGTCTGTGATCTAAACAAATGTTCCTGTGGTATTTCACAATGAAGTTGTAATTTGAGAACCAATCATTGTGAAGCTACACAGTTTCTTTAAAGGTATGATAGTACAATCCTATGTTTTGAACATAGGACAGACTGTGTTACAAGTGGCTACCATTTTATGTTTGTATCTAGAGTTGTGAAAAATGACACCAACGTTGGAAATTTTGGGGCAAAGTGGTTTTAAAAAAACTGTAACATGTATCAATTACTGTCTGAACCAGGCGTGAACCACACCATATGGGTGGTGGGTGAAGACACAATGTCAGGGGGTTGTCATGTTGGTGCAGAATACATACTCTATATTTTATATATATTTTGCGTGTATGTGTGTGTGTGTATGTAGGTATGCATGCGTGTGTGTGTGTGTGTGCATGTGTGTGTATGTGTGTACTGTATAGGTATGCGTGTGTGTGTGTAGGTGTGCATGTGTGTGTGTGCTTGTGTGTGTGTGTGTGCATGCGTGTGTGGGCGTGTGTGTGCGCGTGCACTGTAGCAAACGTGCACGTTGAACTTACCACGTCTCAGAGATCTGTGCGCTATACCAAGCCCAAATGATAAAGGGTTGGGGGGGAGGGGGCGGGGGAGAGAAATCAATTAGAACCAACCCACACAGCCACCTCAGTACATGACTTCATATGGAAAATCGCTGTCAAATATAATTGAGACCAAATGAGCTCTCTAATACGCCTAGACGACTGATGTGTATGATCAGACACTCTCCCCTTGAATTAGACCGAGGGCCAAGGATGGAGGGTGGTGGGGGGGGGGTAGGTAAGGGGGAATTGTGGCAGAGTGCCAAATCTGAAATTGTGAGGCTTTTAATGGAGCTCGTGATCAAGGTCTCTGTGTTAGCTATGTTGTAGAAATTGATTTGCCATGTTTCTCATAGATATCAAAGGCATACTGCAACTGAGTAAGACTGCAGTTTGCTTATCGGTGTGTACACAGCATACAGTGTGCGTTTATGCGCTGGTGGGTGAATGTGTTTGTGTGTGTATACAGGTTTGTGTATTTTCTTTATGGACACGTGCATGTGTTGAGTGTGGCACATTCAATTATGTTGCACACAACAAGAATCATTTCAAGCGTAGAATTACAACCTCACAACAACCCCTGACTGGTAGCTTACCTATAACTTATAAGCCACCTCATTTAGCCATTTCGGGAAATAAACGGAATACAAATCCGAGATCAGAGCTGGTCGTAAGTAAACCGGATGAAGCAGGATATTCGAGTGGCCTGCTGTCTTTGCTTTTATCTCTTGTCTTCATGTTGAGTCTGTGCCGCTTCAACTGTGTATATAATCCTAGATTAGACAGAAATACTACTTAAACATATTTCTACGCACCCCTAATGTTTATCAGTTAATAGAATTCTAATTTTCTTGCTGGTATTATTTTCTTTACATATTACTCCACCGCAAACTGCAAAGTCGCAAACAGCAGGCAATAAAGTATTTAATCATAGTTTGACTTCAAAATTAAAAAATAAAGACTCATATCTGATGGGATAAATTGCATGTTTTCCAAAAATGCAATCTTTGGCAATCTTATTTTATTTTATGCTTGGGTGGTTTTTATTGAATTGCTGTGAAAGCTCAATAAAGTTTATCCTCGTTTGGTTAAGGATGAAATGTACATTTACTGCCTACAACATCCGGTGTGAAGGAAAAATAAGAATATACTTTTAGGAATAGATCTTTTTAAATATAATCAAAATGTCCTAACTCTCCGAACAGTGGATAACTGTTATGCTATGTGATGTTATGTTGTTATGTTACGTTATGTCATGCTAACAACAACAACAACAGTCTGTGAGAATTACGAAGCAGGGTTCATTTGGTCTTGGGTAGCACATGCTCTGCAGAGGAGAAAGCGATATACAACGACCTCAATGGAACATTAAGTTGATCCTCAGCCAATCGCTCCCTCCTATCAATGGAGGAAGACTGTAACTGTGACCACATCCCCGTTCCTCCCATCGAAAGAATAATGTTCATGACTATGGGATGTGACACGTCTATGATTCAATCTTCAACAGAAGCCTTATTTCCTGTAATAGAATGGATTTGCGGCGGGGAGTTCATGTCAAGAGGTGTTTCGCACATCCATGTCAAGCACTACACCCAACTTAAAGCCCTGCTCAAGGCTGGATGAGCCAGATGAATTTCAGCAATCTCCATCTCCAACCCCCCCCCCCCCCACACACACACACACACACACACACACACCCACACACAATATTTCCTTGCTAAAGGTTCATGCTAGCTTGTAATCATTGTCTTACCATTCTTAGGGGTGCGTGTAGGGCTACCTAGAGCCACATGGTTATAGCTGGGCTGATGGGTACCTGCAATGACAAAAGCAATGACAGATCCGTTTAGCCGCTTATGAGGAATGCTCTGTACATCCGACCAAATACAAAGTGTTAGTCAATGAGATCACTGTAGGCAGCCATTTTGCAGAACTGTCATGCATAAAGCTACAGAACAAATCGTTGTGTTAAAGGTGAGCTATACCACTATAAACTCACAATTAATTTAGTGGGTGAAATAATCCCTTTAATTCAAAACAGGATGGTTTGGACACAGATGAGAAACAGGAGTGGAGCAGAGAGAGGGTTCCCTGTGACCTTGATGTTACCCTGCATTGCACATTCTCACCAAACTGTACCCATGAAGTCAGGAGTGCAGCGTCATTAATGAGGGGGAAAGTGGCTGACTTGCATACAGAGATCTTGTGTTATTAATCACATTCTGCCATCATGTGACATCCTCCTGCTCATTGGAATTCCAGAGTCAGAGGAATCATGGTGCCACTGCACATTGACAGAAACATTATTTAGAAGAGACAGACCGCTTCAACAATCCTGAATAGATCTCTATGGGAGCAGTCTGTAGTACCAATGCCATATGGCAGTTGAAGGTACATATCCCGCCCATGCCCCCCAAAAGAGCCAACCATCTGCTTCATAATGCCAGGTTAATAAACTGTTCACCTGACAAGATGGCTGTGTCCAGACTTGCCTTTCTAGACTTTGACCTTACCAAGATGGCGGCCAATTGGACAGATTAGGGCTGCATCCGAATAGTCAAAAAGGAATTTCACTTGACCTCTAGTGAAAACGTCATGAGGTCGATTACCGGTGTGAAATGAGACTTCTTAAGGATATAGGCATAACCACTGTGCCAAGAGAATCTGACTGCACTTACACCAGGACACGAAATTATGCAACAGCGAATATTAATGATGTGGGTCTGCCATAGTAAAACTAATGGGCTAAGCTAACAAGACCAAAATGAAAGTGAAAATACCCATTTTATATTTATATATTCATCACAGCCTACACATAAAACGCTAGGAGCTCTGGGAAAAGGGGCATATTGTAGCTCTGTCAATAGAATATATTTGATAGAGCGAGAGATGTTTGCTACCATGTAAATTACTCAGTAATGTTCGGGGAGTTGCCTATAAGGACTTTAACGTTGACGTTATGGCAGTTTTTTCCAATCGCTAGGAACCTCTTCTAAATACCTTGGTCACGTTTCCAAAACACTTCACACAATGAGCAGTATTTTGTTTATTTGCAATATTTACTGTAAATCTTTTTTTTTTGGAAGATATGTCTGTTTATTCACTGACAAACAAGTATTAAATGTAATACTGTAAAGGTGAAAGTAGTAATCTAATAAAAATGTCTGTGTTACAGTAAATTGCAAAATGCTAATTATTTTCAGATGGACTCTTTACATGCTTACATATTCTTTTTCAAACAGAAATATAGAAATAGAAATATAGAAATATTCTAATTTTAAATAAATAAATAAAACTACAGTAAATACTATTTAGGACAATTAGACCAACCAAAATCGTATTTCCATTGTTACAGAACAGATACCCAGGTATTTCATTACCATCTAAATAAAAGGGAACATGTAGGATTAGTTTTGTACTGTAATGTAAACATGGACTCAACTAGATATAAATCTGTAGATAGTGTATTGTATTGTTGAATTACATATTGTACTTAACAGCAAAAACATTATATGGGAAAATATACTGCAGTGATATCTAACGAGTAGACAGGTATCATTCTTGTATTGCAAATAAACTTTACAAACAAAGACATTGTGTAATGCTGCCTGTTGTTATTGTTGTTTAGGGAATTGCTTTTTGAGTGACAAGTGATTATTGGGTGAAAAAACTTGGATTTGGATTTGAGACATGTATGAAGTGTTATGGCTGTTTTGGTGTATTTTGGATGTGGAATTAACTGCTGTGCCAAGCTGGAAGTTGGTGAGGAAAACTGTGTGAAGTGTTTTGAAAACGTGACCATGGTATTGAGAAATAGGTACTAGCAATAGCATTAGCAGATGGCAGCTTGTTTAAAATGATCCAAAGTATTAACACGGTAAACTTGAATCTCCCAATAAATCTGTCTGTTTATTTTATTGTACATATTGGTGTGCTATTACCAATCGCACTAAATTGAATAATAATAACATGACCAAATAAGTGTGAAAATAATTTCTGCAACTGGCTCCTGATATTATATATTTTCTTATGGTCAGGGATCTACAGTATAGTACATAACCTTCTGACCATTCTTGCTCAATTACCGTCAATTTTCCACTGTTTTGCTTGAAAGTACTGTAGTCGTGCCCACATGCATGACCCGAGGCCAAATCATATCATTGATAACAACCACTGTAAAATGCGGTGAAAATGAAAATATATACAATGGTGGAAAGAATTTGAAATAAAAACAATACAAACACAATGACCTTGAAATTACATTTTGACCTCTCACTGGGAGGTGAATGGGATGTAGACGGTGGCGACTGAATAAACAATCGTCATTCCGATCGTTTATTCAACACAGGAATGCGGCGGGAAAGGTTTGCGGGTGACAGTGAATGACACGCCGTGCATGGGTGGGCACCGCGGTGTGTAGATGCTTTAGTTGAAAGATGGCCGCCGTGCTCAGCCTCTACTGAGGGAAGTGATGAATGACACCGTTTCTCAGCTGACTGTGTGTGTGTGTGGTTATATAGATGGAAGGCCCGATGTAGTGCTTTTGTCGTTGCCTGTTCGTTTGCTGTCGTCGTATGTGCCTGTTTTAAAAACGGGTGAAACATCAATTTACATCGGCCACGGAGCTGAAGAGGAGGAGCGAGAGGCCCCCACTCACACATCATACGTTTCAATATTTGCTCCAGTTATAGAGATGAATGCAACGCGCCTGTTATGTGACTTTCCACTGGGCTTCTAAATTTTCTACATTCTTTTTGATTTGAATAAGCAGCTGTAGACAAGATACTGACATTAGAAAGCATACAACGTTGTATGCCTGGGACGTCTGACTGCCATAATAATGAACATTATGCTGTATTTCAGAGACGCCTCTCTAAAACGCATGTACAGATAAAGTACTTCAACATGGACATATGACAAGGGGACAATGCATTATTGTGTGAAGCACTTTGTGACCTCGGAGAAGAGTGCTAAACAAATAAACTTACTTACTTACTTACATACTCACATACTAAGACTTTCCACAATAAAACAGGTAGCCGTTTGTGATCATGGGTGTGTATTTAATCCTAAACTATAGCAAAGTATATAGCATTGAGTAATTGCAAACTTTCGAGGCTCGGCAAACCCTCCCGAACATTGAACACGGCATCGTACATTTCCGCTCCAGTCCTGTTCTGACGTTCCGTTAGAAGAAGCAGCCGAGCTGAAAACCCCCATCGACAAGGCAGAAGACAGGAAGTCAGAAAAAGTGAGCGCCCACTGCTATCTGCACTGGTTCCTAATTAAGAGCCCAGACAACCCAGTTCAATGATGCTGCCATAATCTGGGGACCAATTAACCGGGTTTGAGAGGGAGCCCAAGCTCCACAGCCAAGTCACTAAATCCCCTCCGAGCCATACCTGGGCTAACACTGCAAAATGGACCCCGTCCGCTTGATGGAGCTACTGCTAACATGTTTATCAATGAGAGAGAGAGAGAGAGAGAGAGAGAGAGAGAGAGAGAGACCTATAAGCCTAACACCATTTTAGAGACACACACAAAATTGTAATTAAAATGACAGGCAGACAATACCGGATGTATATGTCTAAAAGGTCATATCATAAATACAGCATACTGTATGTAAAATATGTTTAGAGAACATCTTCCTTTTGATTTTTGTTGCCTTATCGTCAAAAGAAACGGGGAAAAATACATGCAGTTTCTAGTCATGAATGGCCTCGGTTACTTATGAGTGACGTGCTGTCCAGATTGTTGGGTTCCAGAGGTCCATATCTAAATTGCTAAATTGGTGTTTTTCTGTCGGAGCGTTGATGACGCAGCTGGATATTTGTCGTTTCTCAGTGTCAGCCAGCTTTTGTGGCTGAATCATCCACATATGATAACAGAGGGCTGGGCCCACCTCGGAGATTTTCTGAGAGCGCTGCAGCCCACACACGCCACTGCCATGGCGATTACTCACCATCACTCTTTCTATACTTAACAACTGATCTCTGGAGAATACCTCCATGGTGCATTAGCATAATAGCATCCAGATGGCACGCGGGTGACTTGGTGTTCTGACATTTGGTGTGGTATTTCGTTGCGCGTTGCACTTCGCAAAACATCGTCGTCGAGGAAAAGGACGCGTGCGAGGGAAGCGTGCCGAGTTGACCAGCAAAAACATCTTGAACTGCAAGCCAGGGTGAAACCGGCGATCACTCTCGTGGGGTACATACAGTACCCACATGGGTTACATGCCCACGAGAGGGGTGGAAATTGGCAACAATCCACCATCGATCATTTCAGGAGTTTCACACCTTACCACTTTTCGGAAATTAAACACAGAGATACAGTTACACTGCCATATCTCGTCTCCGTATCCGGCGAATGGTGATATATCTCAGACAGGTGTAATAATGCAGCTGGATGAACATCCAAACAAGGTCGTATATGCGTGCATGTATGAACAGCTGCATAGCCTACAGGTTTAAACAACAGCAGGCTCATGTAACACCCCCTTCCCTTTCCCTAAGCCACCGAGCATCACACATGCAGAACGCTCCACCATCCAACAAAACAACATGTCCTACCAGAATCACACTTCCAAACAACAAGCCTTTGTGTTCTCAGGCAACTATGGTTTTTGGGCTGTGTTTGTTCTGAAGGACATTGTGCACTGAAGAATGTATAGCAGGGGCACTGAATGAAATGAAATGGTCAGAAAATCCTTGAAGATATGAGAAAATGTGAGTAAAGACTTGCATTTTCCGGAAGCTTCGGGGTCCAAGCAAGTTTTTCTTTTTTTTTCCTTTCATGGGGGTTTTCGGACACAAAGAAGAAGTGCTCCAGATAGACACGAATATAAACACGGGCCCACAGGCTTAGAGACAGACAGACACAATCTAATGGAAAACCCCTGCCGGCTCTGGATCACAGCTCAGTGAGGTTAGAAGGCAGAGAGAGAGCGAGAGAGAGAGAGAGAGAGAGAGAGAGAGAGAGAGAGAGAGAGAGAGAGAGAGCAACATGGATCAGTGACCAGACGACAGTCCCCAGATCTATTACAGAGCAGTTCTCTGTACCAACCCACCAAACCTCCACCCCGCTCTCTTTCTAAAACCAATGGACCTGCCAACATATTACCTATGCCATGTGGAGCAACTGGAGATATGCGAGGCCCTGGGGAGGAGGGGGAGGGTGGGGGGGGGGGCTGTGTAGTATATGTGTGTGCATATAAGTATGTGTAGTATACGTGTGTGTGTGTCTGTGTGCAGTATAGGTGTGTGTATGTACAATATATGTAGTATATGTGTGTGTGCAGTATAGGTGTGTGTGTGTGTACAATATGTGTGTGTGCAGTATAGGTGTGTGTGTGCACAATATATGTGTGTGTGCAGTATAGGTGTGTGTGTGCACAATATATGTAGTATATGTGTGTGTGCGTGTGTAGTATACTGTACGGTAACACAACAAAAGTTGTTTGATAATGTCACGTCGTCATGACAAAGACATTGACAGATTTCGTTGTCTTGGTTAATGTCACGTCGTCATGACAAAGAGAGATCCCAGACAATGTCAACTTGACATAACACATGAAATGATTTACCAAATGACACATACTGTAATGACGTACTGTAATGTCATAAACATTCATAAACACTCATTCATGATCATGACGGGCGTAATTATGTTAGTATTATAAACACCCCTTCAAATAAAGAATTACCTACTGTACATGTGTGTAAAATACAGTAAGTGTATACTTAGTATGTGTGTAGTTAGCATACTGTTTATGTGAAGTGTGTGTGTGTGCGCGCATGCGCGCGTGTGTGTGTGTGGAATATGTTTGTGTAGTATACGTGTGTGTTTGTGGCATATGTGTGTGTGTGTGTGTGTGTGTGTGTGTGTGCTTGTGCAGTATACGTATGTGTGTTGTGTGGTATGTTTGTGTGTGTAGTATAAGTGTGGCATGTGTGTGTGTGTGTGAGTGTGTGGTATGTTTTTGTATGTAGTATACAAGTGTGTGGCATGTGTGTGTAGTATACGTGCGTGTGTGTGTGTGGTATGTTTGTGTGTGTAGCATAAGTGTGGCATGTGTGTGTGTGTGTGTGTGAGGAAGAGAACCAATTAACACACTAACAGCACGTGTTAGCTTGCTAGCACATCGTTAGGCTACAATGCACGCACACAGGTGCCCATTTGTACATGTGAATCAGGACGGGACGGGCGTAGACTTGTTGACCGCGACACGGTCCCGCCAGTGCACTGGCGCCCGCCTCACCTCCACAGACGCCCCCCCCCCCATCCCTTACCCACACTGCCCTTCTCTCTGCCCTTGGCTAGCCACAGAGAAAGCGCGCGTCGGCTAGCCACTGCGGGCTTGGCATTTGACAACTGACAAAGAGCGTTAACATTTAATGGGCTAAATGTTAACTGCCATAAAAGCCCTGATCCACCCAGTTAGAGAAGGGCAACGCTTTTGGACACTGGTCTGAACCTCCTCATTGATTTCATATGTACAGAAAAAAGCTTAAACCTGACCCAATCGCGGCTCCAGTAAAAATACTTTAAAATGTATAGAACACATCTACTGTACTTTTTACTGTTACTACTATTTGTGTGTGCTTACTTACAAGATAAGTTTGTATCCTTTTTAATTAAGGCATTAAGCTGAAATGCAGGAATTATTGTAGTAAAGTGCTAAAACTAAAGAATGCATTTTAAATGCT
>JAODOY010003268.1:0-11643 GCA_025399855.1 Forbesichthys papilliferus | reverse complement strand
TATTTAAAAATGTTATTTCTTTTCTCAACTGTATATCACAATAAAAGACCATGTTTATGTCGATAAGGCAAGTGTTACTCACAGCATAAATGTCCTGTGGCGTGGCTGTATTAGTTCCATTGGACCTATGGCACTTGAAGGTGAAGTTGTCTTTGGCCCTGACAGAGACAAGAGAACCACATGAATGCTACAGTCAAGTAATACGTACCTATTTATAGAGTTGACTCTATCCGTAATTAATAAAAAAGATATTTGCATTGTAATTGTAACTAGACGTAATTTTATTGTGCCTAGTCAGAATTTTGACTTAGGACATCTATAACGTCATTTTTATTAGTGAAAACAGCAGTTAAAGATATCACTTTTAGTCAAAACTGAATTACAGATATCAGCAACAACGTCACTGAAATAGATACTTAACTCGTCACACATCCCAAATGGAAATTACAGATATCTGGAATTTAGTTTTGACTAGTCTAAATAATAGTTGCAGGTATATGTTTGAATAGCAAGACAATCACTCATATTTTTGCATAACTAAAACTCATATTCATGACATCTGTATATACATTTTGAGAGTTGAATATATCTGCACATCTCCAATCAAAGATATCTCCAAGAGATATTGAGATATCTCCAATCAAAACTAATTCAAAGATTTCTAAAACTTGCTAACAGATATCTAGAATTATATTATGACTGGCTGCAATTCCAGTTTCAGATAACTTAAATTTAGTTCGGACTAGTCAGAATTCCAGTTCAAGATATCAGCAACAGATTTTGACTAGTTAAAATGTTATTTAGGATATCTTAAAAGGACAATGTAGAGATCTTAAACTGAGGGGTATTTAAGATATCCTGAACTGTAATTGTGACTATTCAGAATAAGTTATAGATATCTGTCATTATTCTGTTAAAGATATCAACAATAGACATTTGGGATTTATAGATATCTGTAATGAGAAACCCCATAGACATGAACGGCAATAGCTGTTCTAAACTGACTAGTCAAAACTGAATTATAGATATCTACTAGTCAAAATGACACTGTAGATATGTTCAATTAAAGTTTTGACTATGTGAAATTACATTGCAGATATCTGGAAGTAATATCTAGTCTAGTTAATAAATGTTAAACAGGCTTGCCATACGTACCAGCAAAGCATTACCCTCTGGTGCTCATTGGACTGCAGTCCCCTGCTGTGAACTAAGTGGACTACAATACTATACTCACGGGTTTGGAGGGCTGATGTAATGGATGGCCACACGGCCCTCTATGCTTCCCAGGGCAAAGCCAGTTGGTTTGTTCTGCTTGTCCTTGAAGATGGCTACACAGCGGTGCTGCAGTATGCAAACAGTAAACAAGAGGTGTTGTGATACATCAGGACGACTCACATGTACGAAGATGTGTGTACATTCTTCTACTATACTTTTTTTATTTTTATGTTGCTCATTGTGTTTGTTCATTATGTTGATCCATTCAAGATGCCCATCATCCAATGCATGTAGTTCATTCTGTACATTGTACGGCCCCCGGGCCACATACGGTTGGCTGCCCCCGACCGGCCCGCATGGGGTCATTGGGAAAATTGAAATCAAACATAAATACATGAAATACAACATTGCTTTTTTTTTAGAAGGTTTTCCATTTTACGTAGTAGTACGCGTGTGCGAACATAAGTAGCTCAGCGTCACTCCAGTTTGTTGACAAACCGCGAACTGACCTCACGAGAGATGAGTTAGCTGTTACCGTAGCCCTCAAAAATGTCAGCGTGTGTTAAAAAACGAAAGGTCGATACAGAGTGCAGAGTTTGCAACAAAACATGGACTTCTAAGTATTTATTTACTGAAGTGAAATGCAAAGCCGTGTGCTTGGTTTGCGGAGAACAGATCGCTGTGTTTAAGGATTATAATTTGGATCGGCATTACTATACTCATCATGCAGAGAAATACAAAAACTTGCCTGATGCAGAGCGGGCATCGACATCACAAGCTTTGCTAGCTTAGCTGCAAAAGCAACAAGGCTTTTTTACCAAGCTTTACACATCTAGGGATGCAGAGAGCTGTGACATCCGTGACACAGCCCAGTTACTCATCTTTGTACGTGGGATAATGAAAGACTTTACGATTACGGAGGAGCTGGCAGCAATGCGGTCAATGAAAGGGACCACGACGGGGGGTGATTTGTTCACTGAGGTAAATGCACGTTTTGACAAGCTGGGACTTAAATGGGACAAACTAGCATGTGTTACAACAGATGGTTGTCCGAATCTGACAGGGAAAAATGTCGAACTTTTAAAGCGGCTGCAAGATAAAATTACTGAAATGATTCCCCAAATTAAATTGTTATTTTTGCATTGTATTATACACCAGAATGTGTTGTGTAAGTCAGTGCTAAAACTTAACCATGTTATTGATGTTGTAACTAAAATAGTTAACTTCATCAGGGCAAGAGCATTAAATCACAGGCAGTTTGTCTCACTTGGAGGAGCAGGAGGCTGAACATGGTGACATAGGCTACCACACCACTGTCAGATGGCTCAGCCTAGGCAAGATGCTTAAAAGAGTATGGCACCTGAGAGAAGAGATTCAAGCATTTTGTGAGATGAAAGGCAAGGACTTCCCAGAGCTCTCAGATGTAAACTGGATGGCAGATCTTGCATTTGCTGTTGATGTGACTGCATTAATGAATGAACTAAACACCAAACTGCAAGGCAGAGGCCTATTTGCCCATGAAATGTACAGCCTGGTGAAAGCTTTCATGAGAAAGTTGCAGTTTCTCTCTAGCCAATTGGAGGATACCATTCTCACCCACATGCAAACCCTGAAAGAAGTGACACCATCAGCTGATCACCTCTGCAGGTACTCATCCACGTTAAGGGCACTGGGTGTGGAGTTTTCAAGGCGATTTCAAGACTTCAAAAGAGTTGAGGGTGAAATGCACTTGATTTCTTCCCCCTTCACTTGCAGTGTGGATAGTGCACCTAGTGATGTTCAGCTTGAACTCATTGACCAGCAGTCTGATACATTGCTGGCAGAGCACTTTAAATCAGTGTCACTGCTAGATTTCTATTCTTTTCTCAGAAGATGTTGGTTCTATTTGGGTCTACCTACATATGTGAACGAACAAACATTCTCAGTAATGAAGTTGAACAAGTCCAGATACAGATCCTCGCTATCTGATGAACACACCTGTCAGCGGTTCTTCGCATATCCACCTCAGATGTTCAACCTGACTTCAATGCTACTTGTTCAAGCCCAAAACAGACTAGATTTCTCTCACTGAACAAAAATAGAACGAAGCAGAACAAAATAGCAATTGCACTTTGTATAAAGTTAATTTAACACTGGTCTTCGCATATCCACCTCAGATGTTCAACCTGACTTCAATGCACTTGTTCAAGCCCAAAACAGAACAGATTTCTCTCACTGAACTGTGTCTACAATTGCACTTTGTATAAAGTTAATTTAACACTGGTCTTGAAATGGCTCATGCACATTTAGCTCAGAATTTCTTTTCTGAATGTTGAATAAATAGTTATATAATGTTGGCATTTTGTACTATCTGCATCACTTATTAATTGCCTAATCATAAAATGTACTCTAGTCTCTGCACTACATCACATAGACAACTCTGTGCTGAACGTCTGATACATTTTCCCCTCGTAAGCTCAACAAGGGACTCTCGGAACTTTCGGGAAGTAATATTGTCAATTTAATTTGGCTGTTCGCATTGTCACTCACAAGTATGTCTGTGTAATTTCATTGCAAGGTTGACATCAGATTTGGTCATTGAGTTAGGTAATTGGTTGTCTACTTGTGACTCAAAATACCTTGTATGTAAAGTAGGTGGGTACTGATGCAGTTAGCCAGCGCAAGACTTTCCGTAAAGAAAGGCTGGCTCTGCGGGACTACATTTACTCTCAAAACCATACAGTTTAAATTTTTTTAAAATAAAAAATAGTAATAGAAAATAAATATTGAGCAGGTTTTAGTTAAGCCTATTTTGTCCGGCCCTCCGAATCAGTGCCTGTGTCTCATGTGGCCCCTTGGAAAAAAGAATTGCCCACCCCTGGTCTAGCGTAATCCGTGTCTATTGTTTGTTTACAATACTGCTGATACACCTCTGTTTGTTTCCATTGGTGTTAAAGGGCTGGTTTAAGCTCTACATAATGCAGTCACCCACCTGATGTTTGAGGGGAGAGTCTATCCTGCGAAACTCAGACGGCTGGTTCTCCAGCTGGTAAACTATCAGCCCCCTTTCTGCAGTTGCTACAACTGCCATAGGGTACACCTGCAATGAGACACACATGATGTACAACAAGGAACCTGGGACAAACAGTAATGTTTCACTGTCAACCAAACAGAGGAATGAGTGTGTAAACACGGTCACTAATCAACACACACGATAGATACCTAGTGCATGATGCAGTCTTTTGATTAGAAAGTGGTAGTGTGAGGCAGCTTATTCCTACTTACAACATCAGCACAGTAGCACCTCTCTGGCATCTGTAGGGACATCATAGGGTTGGGAGAGCGTGTGTCCCAGAACTAAGGGATGAGCAGATACAGGCCAACATACAATATATACAAAGTCAGTATACTGCATTTGTTGTCCTTTATACATGGCTTGAATTCAGGTGACCTTTTAAATATGTCTGATGATTAATTATTTCACAGCTTCCTGATATTACACTGTCACAAAACACATAAGAAGGCAGCTATAATGTATAGCTACTATAGTTTCCATACACGGTGTAGCATTCATCATTGTTAATAACCTACAGTAGCCCCATTAAATATTTTACCTTCAATGTTTTGTCCCAACTGCCAGTCATGATGCAGCTGTAGTTAGGGGCTTTAATCCAGTGGATTGATTTGATAGGCCCTTCGTGCTAAGCAGCAAATGTTGAGCAGATGTTAAACAAAGTTATTCTAAAGCAATTTCCTACAATTTCCTCCAAACTGAACAGTTAACCATGCACATTTAAGTTGGACTATTTCTGCCTCTTTAAGAAGCATAATATGTTGTTCAGGATGTCCATATGGACATGGTATCTATCTTGTAACTGGGTCCATTGATTTCTGTTAATGTGGTAGGTACAGACAGATGTTCTGTCCGACTGTCAAATCTATCTCGTTGCTGAAAAAGAAGCACTTCAATAAAAATGCTTACAGAATTCAGACATACTTGAAGAAGAAAAAAAAAGCCTTAGTTGAATGCAGAGAAATAATATATGTAACCGATATATTTGGGCATATCTACGTCACACAAAAACTCTATAATAATATACGGTATCTCTACAATCAATTGCATGACACTGTGGCAACATTCTGAATTATTGCATGTCAACCCAAAGCACCAGTTTCAATCTGTATGAAACTGGAAGTACAAATATATTGATTCAATTAATTTTGGAGTGACCAAACAGATAAAACTGGAAAACGCTATAGCCTGATACATTCTCCTGACCACATGGTTCCATTTAGCTTTGTAATGTGCAACTAACTAACCAACCTGTGCAATCTGCATTGCCTGGTTGCTGTTCAGGTCCCACATCTTAGCTGTCTTGTCACAAGATGCTGTGAAAACTTTACTTCCATCCTGCCAGAACAAACGCAGCACAGTGTAAAACACCTGCTGGTCCAGCAGACAGATTATACATGATGTGATGAACATGGGTCCTTACATCACTCCAGCAGACGTCCAGCACTGGACCAGTGTGCATCTGCTGAGCCTTGGGGACAGTCTGTCCATTATCCTGAACCTCCCAGCACCGCACCTGAAGTCAGACTTAGCTTTACTGCTTCAAATACATATACCATATGTCCATCTATCTACCCTTCTGTATAGTGCTGGATATACCCATATTAATATGCTATATGTAAAACACATTGTTGTATTATGTAGTATCTGAATGCTTGCGGTAGTTTTACCTCTGCCCCGTTTTTTCAAAAGGTTTAATATCTTAGTATAGTTAGAGTATAGATGCCCTAAGATATATTGATTGATCAATATATATTGTTAATGTTGTTGCTGTTTTTGTTTATTGTAGTGCAAAACAACAACTTATTGTGAACTGTACAACTACAATGTTAAACAGAGAAAGAGCAATGACATAATAAAATTCACATCAATTCTAACCTGTGGGTTAGGTAATTTAATAGATGTAAAAAAGCTTGTCAGTGGTAATTGTTAGTATTACTAAATGTTGTTAAATGATAAAGCAATCACTCACATCATTAGCCCACGATCCCCCAATGAGGAAGTTCCCTGGCATAGTAGGGGGACTGAAAGCCAAACAGCTGATGCTATCATCTGGTGGTGAGGTCACTTCGACATCCTGGAGCACAATATTACACATTCAATAATACAGAACTAATATGTGATGCAGACACTAGTTTGGAGAATTATCAGACCTTAAGATAGTGGAGGCACAAACTGTCAGTTTACCTTCATAGGGTTATGACTATCTGTCGTTGTGCTGCCGAACACACCAGTTCCTCCAGCTCCAAACCCAGCAGTTGTGCCAAATAAACTCATGGTGGGTTCCAGTAGTATCCTATACTTAACTAGGCCTAAAAGGAAAAAGGGGACGCCATATTAGCTAACACAATATTGACTGACAGAAAACACAAATCAATTTTACATAGTAATACAATAAATATATTTTGATCATGTTTAACCTAACAATTGAAACACGTTTTACATAACTTTAAAAATAATTTATATTATATGCCGATTATCTCGTCTGTTATTCTGAACAATTGTTCCGTCTCTATGGTTGGCTGTTTGCTGCTAGTGTTAGTTTAATATCCCTCAGGGATACATACAGATGTACCACCATTCGTTTCTCTAGTTCTCTAAATTGTTGACAATATCAGGTGCATTCCTAAATATCTTGAATCGAACATTCTCATATTAGACATCGAGACTGTACATCGATACACTGCATGGATAAATAATTCGCCCAGTAAGCTTTAGACTGAACGAATATATCTGCCCATTACATTTTTTTAAATATATAAATAAGTGGTTTACCGGTACGGTACATGGTTTCATGTTTGAATGTGTATGTTGTTAGCGCACTGTAGCTACAAGGCTAACGCCAGCAATGTTTCATATATATTAGCAAAGATAATTAAAACATTTTGACAAAATTACCACGTTAACGTCTACTGCGTGACACTGGCATTCAAACGGGTAGTCATATAAATACATATACATATACATACCCTACAACGTGTGTTTATATCCCTGCAGCATAGACAACCGCTCCAAGTCTATGGCGTAAGAAAATGTGGCGCCTGCTTCTGAAGTGTCGCAGTTTGACGACGTCGTGTTGCCCCGAAAGTGAACGTAATGACCGAATGGGCCACTAGAAGGCAGTGTATGACAAAGGAATATTGTGTGTAGAGCTCTGGTAGATCTACAGCAAGTCTGGCATAGCTACAGCGAAGAACCCCTTGGCTGATATAAACATCCTATCACACATAGATAGACAGTATAAAATATTAATTATTATGTAGCGCAGCCTATAGTCCCATGTAGGCCAATAAAAGTAGGCAATTTACTACTCAATAGATAATTGGCATATCTATTTATCTATAGCACATGTTAATGCATATGTATGTATATGTAATGTATACTTGAATAAATTGGATGACGCCCTGCAGTGCATATGAGGACCCCCTAGGGGACCCGGCCAGCATGTTGAAGACCTCTGGGCTACATAATAGCCTATTCACTTTAGCTATAGATGAGATTAAGATGTCATTTCATTATATACCTAATCTGAAAGGGATATATGTCAAAACACCACGGTAAACTTAAATTATATTAGTCTAGTCAGTTAGCCAGTCACTGACACACTGTGTATTTCAAACACCATTTAAAGGTTCTATATAATATTTGAAACATGATAACAGCAAACAACTATTTTCTAAGAAACAAAAACTGTTTGAGTAAAGTACTGCTCTTGCAAAAAGGTGTCCCTCTGGTTCTCTCATTTAATCTCACTTGTCTATACAGTCACAATAGTGTAACATTTAAAAACACTCTATGCATTTCAGCCAACGACTTCATCTGGGCAAGTCACTGCCCTTGCGCTGTGTCTTCTAAAAGTGAAAAATCATCACATTATATTTATAAGAACAATTTGAACTTAAAATGTAACTGTATGTCCTTTTATGTAAAAACAAAAACAAACAATTCACACAAATGTCTTAAAAGATTTTGTCAGAACTATAGAAATCCACACTTCATATAAAGCCTACCAAATTTTTTGGACTGGAAATTATCATTGTAAATTTAGTAGTCTACTACATCCATTTGAAGATGGCATAATGTATGTATATCAACTATATCCTTTATATATACAATATATAAAGTAATTGTATGTCTTATTGCGTCTAATGTTTGTATTACAATTGAATTGAAATGGTCCACTTTCACCACACTTTTGGTGTTTTCAGTGGGTCCCTTTGCATTTGGTTTTTGTTAGTAGCTAACACTATCTGTTGACACATCTTTCATGAGTTACATTTCTAACCCCCCCCTCCCCGCCCACCCCACCACCATCTCCCCATCCCCCAACCCACCCATGATAAAGCCATGGGTCTTTTTTGAGTTCAAAGGTGTCTGCCTTTAACAAGGGATTAGGGGATTATCTCTCATTACAATTTGATTGCCCACTGAGGAGAGGGTTAAAGTACTCCCTGTGAGAATGTGTGATACATGCCACCACATGTATTTCTTTATCATTGTTTGTAAGATCTCTTGAAAAAGTGATAATATTCTACAGGCAAGAAGGGTGTAAAATATGTTGTTAAAAAGAACCAAATCTTTCCACTTGAAGATGAATGCACACATTTTCAACCTCACATTAACATACAGCATGTGACAATTATTTTAGCACAATATTCTAAGAAAAAAACAGCTATATTTTGTCTGTGAACTGCATTTGGAGAGTGGTAATGGAAAACAACAGTTACTGATAGCTCCTTTCAGCAACACTGGACCTGTGTGAGACACATTGACCTTTGGGTTTGGGAGCAGAGGCCTGGGGAATCTCTGTGCTGAGCAGCTGGAGTGGAGATGGGTGCCAGGCTATACTCGCAGGGTAAGTAGGCTTCAGTATGTTTTTAAACCTGTATGTAAATTCTGCATGCCTTGACCTTTTTCATGTCCACATATTTTATCATAATGTAACATACACACATGCACACACACACATACGCGCATGGTTTTCACAGAAATAAGGTACATGTCAGTTTTCAGCATCATTGTTTTGGACTGTGCGTAAGCCTGACCAAACAAAGTCCTTTCTGATTTAACACTAGTTATCAGCCATATCATTTCCAACAGAGAGAGTAAAACCCCCACCCACATACACACACACACACGCACGCGCACGCACACGCAAACACACACAAACATACATACATACATACATACACACATGCCACCCACCCATCTCCAAACTTTCCAGCCAAGGGCAATTCCATTCGAAATCTCCCTGCCCCTCCCTTAAGAAAGCACCCAAATAAAACCCATTCCTTTCCATCAACACGAGCGCAGTGCAAGATACGATGTGTCAGGGAGCCCACAAGAGTAAACGATGTGCAGTTGACGGCACCCTATTTCTCAACAGGACGGGACTTTGCTTCTTCGATGTAGAGAATGACCTGTGTGAAAGGGATTTGGTGCCAAAAAAGTTAATACATGAATTACAGGCGCGCGTAAAAGCTGCAAAATGGTGACAAGCGCAGCAGTTTCGGTGGTGGCGATTTTGGCGTGGAGTTACTGCGTCCTGGCCGAGGTCGCGCTCTCAAACTTCTCTCTGGACTTCCAGACGCATTCTAGCTTCATCCAGCGGCGATTACGAAGCCAGGAGCGAAGGGAAATACAGAGGGAGATCCTGTCCATCCTTGGGCTGCCTCACAGGCCGCGGCCGGACGTCCACTCCAAACACACCGCAGCAGCACCAATGTTCATGCTGGACCTATACAATACCATCTCCGGAGAAGCCGAACCGCCTGGGTATTCGTATTATAAACCAGTTGTTACGACCCAGGCCCCGGTGGTAACGCCACAGGACAGTCGTTTTCTCGATGACGCAGATATGGTGATGAGCTTCGTGAATCTCGGTAGGTTTTGCCTGTTTTAAATGTACCTTTAAGATTGTCATATTGGATCTTTTATCGAACCTCCAACATCCCTATTTTTACCAATTACCAAAATGTAAGCCTGCATTGAATTGGACACCTTACAAGTATAATGCATTTAGTAAGAAATACTTATTTAGTCATCCAAAGCAATAACTGTTATATAACAACATTTCAAAATTGGAACAAGACAATATGTTTTTATTCTAAATAGAACAAAAATAACTATTTGGTATATATTGTAGGGAATATTTGGAATATGGACAGGATAAACCATTTAGTGAGTCTTCCACTGTGTCTTTCCATGCACAACAACTCAATGTCTCACCCGTTTTAAATGAATGAGCTGTTGGATAAACTGATTAGAGGTTTGTGAACATATAGTAGATTGTATTGCCCTTGTCTAATGTCTATCTGCATCCTTGAACATATCTGGTCCTTCATTCCTGCAGCCTAATTGTACAAGTTACAATATCTGATAAATGACAAAATTGTTATACAAATTCAGAAGTTTGGTACAAATATCATTTCAGAAGGATGCCTTAAATTCACAGATGGTGGATTTTCTGGAAATTTCAAGTCTGTGGAAATGCCTAAAAATCTAGCTCTTTGTAATAAATATGAAACTTCACATGTGGGATCTAAGCATCGTATAACCTGAGCCATTGTCTCAGACCATGGGTGTGGCCATGCCTAAATGAATGTAAATGACTTTAAGTGCAATCAGTACATGTAAACATAGTCAGTGATGTGTGGTAACTGGCCAATGAAGGAATATTTAACATGATATTATAATGCATTGTTTCCAGTAACTTGCTCTGGGTATCTATCTAGCGCCTGGTCCTGAGGGAAACCCTTTTCACATCAGCTCCTTTAGTTTCCTTGAATCAATGTTTCTCAGCAGGTTTCTCAGAGTTAGAACTTGTGTCTTTGCAATATTGGAGGCTTTCAGGTAATTTTCTCTTTACTTGAAATCAAGATGTTCTGCATTCCGACTTGTAAATGTAATGACAACATCACTATCCCATTTCCCCTTGAATCCCTTCAATACTCTAGGCGGGTAGGCTTAAGTAGGACTTTGCTTCACATGACTCAGATTTGGACAGGCATTTCAGAATCTTTCGTGAGCAGAAGACAAGTGGTGAGATAATAACACAATCTGGTTGTACACACACGATTTATTGGTGAATTAATGTCGGTGGGAAGTTAATGTATACTGTGTATGCTTCTGTTCCAACAGTCAAGCATATGCATGCCCAGCATATCAACTGGTGTGTGTGATTCTGAGTGAAACAGCTGTGCGTGTGTGTGTGTGTGTGTGTGTGTATGAGTACATTACATACAGTATACAGTATATATACAGTTGCAAGAAAAAGTATGTGAACCCCTTGGGATTACATGGAGTTTTGGATGAATTGGTCATAAAATGTGCTCTGAACTTCATCTAAGTCACAACAATAGAAAAACACAGTCTGC
>JAODOY010003267.1:0-11645 GCA_025399855.1 Forbesichthys papilliferus | reverse complement strand
AAAATTGGGTTTTGTGTTCACAGTTTAGAGGAAAGGAGAGCAGCTTTCAAGAAATGTGTCTTAGCAATCGAGAAAAAGTGTAAAAAGAACCTTTTCACAAATTCATTGGCTATTACTGTAATTGAAAGTAGCTGTTGTAAACTAAACACACTTAACTTCCTTGAGGTTGATTCCAGGCCTGTCCAGATTAAAACACACGAGGTTTACTTAGACGCATGCATGCCAGGATGTTTCACTCCATAACACAAATGTTTCCCAATGAAGATGAACAGTCGGGTTACATCCAGACACACACACTCACAATGTTACCAATCATGTATCCATGCTGTTTGTTGTGGGTTCCCGTAAAATCTGTAACACATACCAAATATCCCATATCTATACACAGCATATAGCCAGAACATTGCATATAGCAACTTGATACCATAACATCAGGCTTGTGTCCTGGGCAACCCATCATTTCAGCACACACACACTCACAATGTTACCATGCATGTATCCATGCTGTTTGTTGTGGGTTCCCGTAAAATCTGTAACACATACCAAATATCCCATATCTACACACAGCATATAGCCAGAACATTGCATATAGCAACTTGATACCATAACATCAGGCTTGTGTCCTGGGCAACCCATCATTTCAGCACACACACACTCACTGCAGATGAAACAAATTATTTTTAGTCTCACTTTATTCAACGATGATGTGAAAAGCAAAGGCTGTTCATAACATTGAGACAATTAAAGAATGTTATTCAAACCCGATTCCCCATAACAACCAAATTACCAAAAATGTGTTCAAAGTGTGATACTTATTTTATACATCTTTTTCATACCAATAGCTCATCTGTACATAACATAGTTACAGATACTGTAAATTAAAAATAATTACTTCCAAGTATCATTGTGTATTTCTAAATGTCAACATTTCCTATGTAAAAATGAAAATGAATGTAAATTATATGTCTGCCGTCATTTAGAACTTTCTGGAATAAGAAAACAAGTTATTGCCCCTTTTGAACATGTTGCATTTAACATTGTGTTTGTTATACTTTATGTTTTAAAATTATTTGTCCAACTGAAGTTTTAATTGAATACCACAACACATCAAACTAACTGGGGAAAAAAGAAGATGGACATTTCTTTCACGTTCTCCAGAAACCCTGATTATGACACATACAACAATATGAATATTATGTTGTTATTTCATCTGAGTAGAAAGTAAAGAACAAATAAAAATACAGAACCCTCCAGCAAATACAAACCAGTAGCACGATGCTGTTTGTTTATTACAGGAAAAGTATGAGCCCTTGAACTACCACCATTACAATTGATCTATTTCATGAGCGAAAAAGGTAGAAAGAATAATTTAAAAATATCAGGACAAAAAAAAAAAAGTGAAGGAAAGAAACGATATACCTGATAATATGCACTGTGTGGAGTAGGGAGAATGCTGTGATTGAATAACATGTACTCTCTTTGCTACACCTTTATTTTATTGCCCTCAGTGTCTCGCTGCTTGTCCATGCCGATACATTGTAAAGACATGGTGGTGTCGAGTCTGTCCAGGTGTGTCCTTCACAGGCTTAATGAACGTCAGGGATAAAAACGCTAAACTGCTTCACCGGTGAGTACTGTATATGAAAACGACTAGTGGATTTGTCACGACAGTCGCAATAACAGAGGTAACTATGTGAATTATACATTTTATTTCATGCCGTCTTGGGAAAGCCAAATACCAAATATTCCATACATGGACGCTGTCATCAGGAAATCATCAAATTGTACACAATCACATATAATGTAATATATAAAATGTGTTACCGCGTTTCCTCCTCCCGAAGAAACAAACCAACCCTCATAGATCATCTTACCAACATGACCGTAACCCTCTGGCTGGCAGAAGTGGCGTAGCCTTTGAAAGTCTTTGATCAGGGTGTCGATTCCCCTGTGTGTAGCAGGGAGAGGCTGAGGGGGGCAAGAAGAGGGCTGATCTCTCATTGGAAGTAACCCTAATCTGTCCAATAGCAGTTTGTGCTCTGCATGCTCCCACCACCCCCCACCTCCCCCGACCCCAATTCCGTGTTCTCCAGCAGGCCCTCCTGGTGAAGACTGATCAACTGTCAGACACCAGCGTGCAGAGGAAATCCCGTCCAGGCCAAGTGAAGCCATCGCCGAAGTTCTCCTACACTGTCCCATGCATTGAGGCGAATGAAACAACAGGGTTGTACAATTTACAGATGTGTAGCCGATGCTGTAGTGTTGAGTGGTTGGCGCTATCGCCGCCCTGCAGTGTGATGTGGGTACTGCAGGCTACAGTATAAGACAACAGGCACAGCGCTCTACAACGCCTTAAAAAAAAACAAGACACCAATGGTGAAACGTAAATTTAAATACCAACCTTTTCAGCTTCTCATTTATAAAGCTCTGTTTTTTTTTTTTTTTTTTTTTTTTTTTTTTTGAGGTGGGTGAAGACAGTTTGTGCAACCTCTGTCAGCGCAGGACCACATCCCCATCACACATTATGCTCACTGCTGCTGAGAAAGCCCTGTCTGTGCTTTACACTATACGTCACTGTGACCAAAAACGGCATCTTATGGGGCTTGTGGCACACGACACAACATACCTGTGCATTTGTCGCCTTTTATATCCACCCCTTGACAGAACCTTAACCTCTGGCTCGTCGCCATCTATTCAGTTGTGTCCTCTGTCCATATATGTCCTTAGACAATATCCGTATTTATCTTTGACACGCTGGTAGGCTCTTGGGGCTAAGTTAGATCCACAACAGTCTATGGGGGCATCGCTACAGTCAAACGTGATCACCATTTGCCTTTGTCCAAGGAGCATGTCAGTATTTGCGCTATCCAATATAATTGTGTATCTCGTGATTGAGTTTCACTTTTTTCTAGTGTCTAGCAGTGTAGACCTGTCATTAGGCATAGCGTTTCTATTCTGTATCATGCTTTTTGAGGAAAATGTTAAATGAACATAGAAATGGGCTATGCAGCAATTACTGTGGAAACGTAAGAGTTAACTGGAACACAAAGCTTGTACATATTAGCTCCATGTGAAAAGATTTGGCCCCTGGTGTCTATTGACATTTATGAGTCATCGGCATTTGATACTATATTACTTTTGATGCCCTATTTCACATCAATACACTGTAGTGGAACATTAATATTACACAGACCAGGTTGTATGTCTTACATACAGTATGCTGAGTATTTCGTAAGATGACAATTTAGTATTTGAGGTTTTTCATGATCGTTTGCGCCTATTACATGCTCCTATCCTTTTACAACACTCCTTTTATCGTCCATTCACAGCATATACAAAGCATACAGTACACTGAAGTCAGAAGTGATGATATTTACATGTCTCCACAAATTGGGTAGGTTGTGTGTTTGTGTGTGTGTGTGGGTGTGGTGGGAATTGGACGTTTCCACACTGGCATTTAGTCATTGAAGCAGTGAAATACTCAGTTTCGGACGACACGCTCACATAGCCGAGAGTACATACATATGTACGACAGAGAAGAAACGGATAGAGAGAACCCTCTCTGAAGCAGATAAGGCTACAGGTCAGGTCAGGGCTGGTCCAAAGCTGCTCTGCTGCTGCTGGGGTGTGTGTGTGTGTGTGTGTGTGTGTGTGGGTGTGGGGTGGGGGGTGGGGTGTGTATATAAATAATGCATGTCTTTACGCATGTGTGTTTGACGTATGGCGTATCGGCACGCATTTTAATCGGGCAGGCAGAGCAGGTGAACAATGTGGGGTTGCTGTGAATCGCAGGGGCTTGTACGGGTCCTTCTCTGCCCTCGCTCTCTCTCCCCGCCAGCCCTTTCTCGACCAGGGCTCGTAGTCCTTCAGAGAGGGAGACTCAGGGTTGCGGGGGGGTTGGGGGGGGAGGGGGGGATAAGGGGGATTAGGGGAAGGGGGTGGGGGCTACAAAGTGCGAAACTCCTCCACAGCCCACGCTCCCTCTCAGAGGAGCGACGTCTGTATTCCTCGTTCCTGGGGACAAACATCCGCGCGCACGGCGATGACATCAGTGTATTTGCCGTAGACAAAACAGAACCGCGCGCGCGCGCGTGCGTGTGTGTGTGACGTCTCCTCTGCAAAGTGCCAGGCGGGCGGGGGACGGGAAAGGGAGCGGGGCTCACAGGCCGGAGACCATGACTCGGTAGGAGGGGGGCATGTGTCTGTGCCGCGGGCTGGAGCCCGGGCTGCCGTTGGGGCTGGTGCAACTCGCGTCCACCCCTCCTATCGACGGTAGGTAGGCGTGGTGCAGGATCGGCAGCTGCAAGGATAGCCGGCGCTGTATGCTGGAAGAGAGAGGAGAGGGAGAGTCAAAGGTTGCTTCAAATATTGCAGCACGGCGTCTTTAAACCTCAGGTGCACCAGTTGTATTCTTTTATTCTGCAGGACGGGACTCAGCACCTGAGTCAACTCAACGCCTGTGACCACTGCACGATGGATACATCCACTGTTACTTTCCCACCGTCATTGCCTTCCTCATGGGCGGCACCCGCTCCATTCCCTCTCGACTATAACCCCCTAATCCTCCGCCTTCAAGCTCTCTGGTACCTTGTGACGGAAAAGAACATTTCATGCCTCTGCTTGGCGTGACAGTTCACACCGCATCTCAACGCTGCCACCGCTAGACATATATGCGCATTACATAACCAAATGCCGGTTATGTAAAGGATCATGAGGAAAAGCAATAGGATTTGAGCGCATTCAATACTAGACCGTGTAGGGATGTTGGAATACTGCTGTAGTCTGTTATCTTGGCCAGGTCTGTTTCAGCATGTGGATTATCAAATGCATGACAGTGAATTGCAGTGTAATTGTAACTTTGCCTGCTGTGAAGATCTCTGAGACACAAATAGACACTTACAGTACCAGCAGGGTAGAAACACAAGATGGATCTTTGGAGCATTTTTAGCAAAGCCATGTTTTTGTTTGGAAATACAAATTGATATGATAGGAAAGCTGATAGAAAAGCTATAACATATATTATTTGGTTTTTGTATTATGCTATTAGTAACTGGCAATTAGTATGAAATGATCTTCGCAGTTTCAACATCTACATACATGGAAGATAAAAACGCATACTGAGGGTGCCGTTGTGTTTTGTGACCAGATGGTGTCGCTGTATATGCAGCTTTCACACATACAGTACTATAATCTCCAGTCACCACATCAGCGATGCTAAAGAATATTATTACTGCATGTTTACAGTTTTCACTTATGGGAAGATACTGCGTTGTATCGACGCCACAATGCACAGCTGCATGCAGCCGTGCTATTTATCACAGATGGTGTCACACAATCACTCCTTCACCCTCTCTACCCCTCCTTTCTAACTTCTCTCTACCCCTACATCATCCTCTCTCTATCTCTCTGTTTTCCCTCTGAATGATGAAACATTAATGCGATGGGGGAATAGCTTGGAGTGTTCTTTTACTTCGCTTCTCCTCCCTGTCTATTTTGAGAGCTGATTCCAATGCGAGCTGTAAATCGCTGCTTACATAAGTCTCTCTCTCTCTCTCTCGAAGCATCCTTCCTCTTAATACTGCGCGCTCCATCCCTCTGCCCTCCTTTCTTGGTTGCGTGCCCCCCCCCACCCCCCACAGTGGCTTGCAAACCCCTGCTCTCCGTCCTTCTCCCGCCTTCCGCTACAACGCTGTGGCCCTCCGGCTCCCCAGCTAACGCTAGTCTCTCGCAAGTCCTAGTCATACTAGCGTGGGAGGGTAGGTGGGCGGGGCTCTCGTGGATGAAGTCGACATTCCTTTGCCTCGCTGATGTATAAATAATAATAAGAATATACCTGTAGTAATAAGATAGTGTTACATCTGTGTTACCCTAATAAGAGAAAGGCGTTCATATTAGGAGTTGGCAAAATAATCTGTGCAGCACTGCAGGGAGAGGTCCGTTATGCACATTGTGACACTGTGTGTGTGTGTGTGTGTGTGTTTTCCCTCCTACACACACATGCACAACATGCAGAAAGATACAGCAATGCACGCACATACAGTGTCTGTGTGCATGTTGTGCGTGTGTGTGTGTGTGTGGGAGGGAAAACGTGCGGGGTTTCAAAACCGCTCCATCTCTCGCAGGGCTTGGTTGCCGGGGCAACCGTCAGAGCGCAGCCAACGGTGGGGGGTGTGTGTGTGGGGGTGTGTGTGTGTGTGGGGGGGGGGGGTGCGGGAAGGGAAGGACGGACAGAGGATGTGGAGAAGCAGTGTCGGAGGAAGCGGGAACTCACTGTTCGGGCGAGTTGATATCCTCCAGGGGAACTCCTCGGTTTATCCTGGAGGGATCCATGGAGCCCCACTGTGCCTGAGGCTTCTGCTCCAGGTGGTTCTTCAGTATGGACTTCTCCCCGTCTACGTGAGAACCACAGAGACATCACACACCTGATGGGAGGGGGTGGGGGTTCTGACGGAGCCATCACACCGCCAGGCTGTAATAAGCAGCGCTGGGTGGCGTCCCACGTTTGGCGCCCGAGTAGCATCTGTGAAGCTGAGCTATTAGTGAGTCAGCCGTTACAGCCGACAGCCACATCTCTCCACTGTCTCAGCCTGCCTTTAAGCCGTTTCAGAACAGGAAGGCAGTTGCATGATATAAACACAAGGTCAATTATTATTATCCATTTGTTTTTAAGGCACAGATAAACAACCAACTCCTGTGTCGAAATTCACCAGATGGAAAATTCCAGCCTCTGGCCTCACAGAGACAGAGACAGAGACAGAGAGAGAGTGAGAGAGAGAAAGAGAGAAGAGTATATGACAATGCTTGAAATGAAAAAAGCTCCCCCACCCAATGTCTCAGGATGTGAAACAGAAATGTCTCCCTGACATGACTTCTGCTTTCCCCTCTGAAGTCATGTAGGGCGGGACGTGCCAGCGACAACCAAACCCATTCAGACCTGCAGCACCTTACACCAGTCTCCCACAATGGCCCCTGGACAGATGTGTCCGCATGCTTTCTTCTCCGCTATTCCTTCCTGGTGCCCCAGATTTACCACCGCTTGGCTTTCAGCTGACCTGATTGGCCGATCGGCACAAAGCACTCCCTGACCTCATTGGACATCTGAGCCTGCAAAAGTATTTTGTTGTGAAACTGGGTCTGGGTCTTTGGATAAAGGCCAATGCTTGTACCTCTCTCTGAGTTTTGTTTAAAGCCCTGACATAGATATTGATATGTTTTATTGTGGATTCAGATTCAGTATTTATAGCAATAAAAATAAAACAAAAAGAAAACCATCCTGCACAGACCATGACACCACTAGTTGATCAGTCACTGCAGGTCTTTCAACCTTTGGCATGTTTCACCTATGCTATTAGCTACATATTCATGAGCACAGCAACAGAGAGAGCGAGAGAGAGAGAGAGAGAGAGAGAGAGAGAGAGAGAGAGAGAGAGAGAGAGAGAGGTGGAGTGTTGTTTCTCACCCTCGGTGAGTGATTGTAATCGCTGTTGACACAGCATCCTTCTCTCATAACAGCCTCTCATTCATGGCCTCATACAGTACATTAAGGCCAGCTCTCTCATGAATACAGACAAACAGTTAAGAGACAGGGTTTGAGGACAATGACAGTCAAGTATACACAGATTGCGGGTGTGACAGGTGCTGGAGAACCCGATAGATGGCATAATGGCCTCTGTCTTTTTTGTATGGCCTATTTGCGGTGGCTGTAGTGCTCTCCCTTTCACTAATCACGTGGAAAACAAGCACATTGCAGAGCATTTATAGTTTATTTTACTAATAGGATAGATTCATTCAATTATATTTTAAAAATCCACTCTATATTTACACTACAGTTAGTTGCAGCCTTATTACAGTATGTGTATTTATTAAGAGATATACTAAGAGAGAGAGAGAGAGGAGAGGAGAATTGGGAGGGAGAGAGAGAGAGTGCTCTAATATCCAGATGTTTATTGCCCAACCACAAGCTTCCACTGATGCAAACTTCTCCGATGCGTTCGACATGCTTTGCTCCTGAACTGCAAAACAACCACAGCTGTTTTTGGAGTGTACGTTGTTTTTGTTGTTTT
Organism: Forbesichthys papilliferus; assembly: GCA_025399855.1. NCBI lineage: Eukaryota > Metazoa > Chordata > Actinopteri > Percopsiformes > Amblyopsidae > Forbesichthys > Forbesichthys papilliferus. The sequence goes on along the minus strand of JAODOY010003267.1, from coordinate 3,582 downwards.
TTTGCAGATCCATTAGACACCCCAGAGAGCATTGCACGTTGATGCACAGGTTAGAAGCACTGGCTCTGCCTGATATATCTCGCCATAAACGTGTGTCTATTAAAGGACGTCTAAGTGTTGTTTTAGACCAGGTATTTAGGACTTAAATGCATAGGCCTACATAAAGTTAAATATATATATCTTTATTATATTACATGATGTACAATGAAATTAAATGGATGTTAACTTCACCTTGTTAACTTCATCTTTATAGGGAGAGTAATGGAAAACAACAGTAAAGTACCACGATTCACCACACGAGGCACTCTCTGAGAGCAGTAGCGGTGTCTCACCTTTGCCGTCTGTGAAGTTGCGTATGCTGAGAATGTTGTTGGCGTCTGGGTAGTGGTTCTGCTTGATGTAAGGGGTCTTCTCTGGCGTGTCCTGGAGCTGCATGGTCACTTCCTCCAGCTCCTTGTCCAGCTACACAGAAAGAACATGGTTACAAAGCCGGCAATCCATTGTGGAGACTGTGTTTACTGGTATGAATGAAAACAAACAATCTCAAATAGTTTATCTGTAGTTGGGGGCATAATATTTTCCCTTTTCACTCACTGCACAGATGTATTTAGTGAATAAAAGCAGTAGTCTTTTAATGCAACCCTTCACAAATGTATAAAAGAAAACCAAGCCGTATTTATGCCTAAAAAAAGCATTATTAGATCGATATTTTTCGGGTGAGACTGTTTGAAAACACTCTCCAGAAATGAGAATTTTTTTCAAAGTCTATTTCCATTCAAATTTGCTCTTCCTCCAAAGTGTCGGTGCATTTTCAAATTTGCCACCTTCAGGAAACAGGGAAACAAAGACAACAGTAGCAATTCATCACCGAGAAATCTCACTGAAAGCCGGAGTGATTGCTTCAGCATTTCTCCTAATGCTGTTCAATGTCGCTGAGTGTTTCTTAGCTAAGAAATATTACTAAATGAGTTTACAGCTAAGCAAATTGAGCTGTATAAGGTTTGTCAAGATGCATATAAATTGCACAATTAGCCTTCATCAATAGCAGTTTCAACATATTTTATTAGTTTACACAAAAACTAAATCTAATACATTTGATCTATTTAAGGTTGAGAAATTACATCACATCACTCTTTCATGTGCTCACATTAGGTTCTGTTAAACTACATTTGTATTGTAAAATAAATACTTTAAATTGCTATAATTGGAATGAGTCTATTTCAAGCTCCAGTACAACACCATTACATAATCCTTAACCCCTGTATTATGTGTCCCTGTACTGGATTTAACAGTGGTGGAAAATACAGTACTGGTAAAAGGGTGGCAATGCGGTTTATATATCAGTAAAAGGGTTGCAATATACTGCTTTGTGGCTCACTTATATGGACAAATATGCCTAAAGTTATAATGTCTCTTTGTCTGTGCAGTTGCATCATATAACCAGAGTGGCCGCCAAATTCCCATATTAATCTGTAATTTGTGTTGGACACAGCAAAAGTGAATGTGTTGTAAGTACAGGCATAAGTAGTTAGGCATGTGGCATATTACTCAGCCCCAGACCTCTGTTATCCTCATGCGGAGACGGTGGTTGTCGGTTTGAAGTCCGTCTAGACGGGAGGTATTGGCCTGGTTGACACTGGTGACTGAGGTGGACGTCTTGGAGTCCTCCTTCTTCTGGTTCTGTGTGAACTTTAACCGCCGGTTCTGGGTGGCTGCATCTGGGTTGGTCCGCATGGTGATGAACTAGCATGGAGGTTGTTACAATACAGAAAGGGGAAGGCAAATACATAGAAACTAATTGGAGGTTACGACATCTTTTTTCCAACTGCCAAAACCAAAATGTTAATTTGGCATTAATGTGATCCAGTACTGCTCACTGAAATGCTAAGGCTCTCTCCTCTCTTTCTCTCTCACGCGCGCGCACACACACACACACACACACACACACACACACACACTGGACTGACCTTGGGCACAAAGACCAGACAGAGAGTGATCGTGCTGCAGAAGATAATGACCAGCGCCACGATGCAGAACTGAACATTGGGCTGGTCCCGGGTCAGAAACGACACTGCGGCGCCAATGATGCACATTATGCCCACATTGTAAACACTCATCCCGATGTATTTACTATCGTTGAGCGCCGGGATGCTCACATTCCTGGTCTCCCATGCCAAGAAACATCCAAACAGCTGTCAGAGAGGGGAAAAAAGCATTGGCTCAGTTTAAATGAAAAAGGTTTAAACATAATAATTAAACAATACATATGTGTCAAAAATGCATGATAGTTAATGCTTTACTGATGTAATTTAACATTAAAGCATTAAGGTGTTTGTAGCACAGTTTGTAGTACAATACACATCATTCTTTGCATAAATAGGAAATAAGGAAATGCTCTTGATGACAGCTATCATCAGCTGTTTACTATTTATGTAGGCATACTGTATTTCAAGTGGTGCAGCAGGCTTTAAATATTAATATCAGAATTTTGGTGAGAAATGTTCAAGCGTGACACAGAAATGTAAATATACAGTACACTTATTTAGTCGGAAACGGAGCTATTTGCTTCCTGGAACATTATCCACTCTGAAGCTCCAGCGGCAGGCAGCAGGCCGTTGAATAATTTACGGTGCGCTGTACAACGCGGGCCGCCTGCTTATCGAGAGCCTTAATGAGGGGCTGGTGAAATGACAAGCAATGGATTACAACTGAAATCCTAAAGAAACGGAGGTGTGTGTTTGTACATTTACTGTCTTTGTGTCTGAATGCACGTGGCTTATAAAGGTGTGTGTGTGTGTGTATATGGTGTATGTGTGTGTGTGTGTGTATATGGTGTATGTGTGTGTGTGTGTGTGTGTGTGTGTGCATGCCCCGGCTGGGGCTGACTGAGTCCATAATGTGTCTCAGCTCTGTCTGTCCTGATGTCAGTCAGTGAACGTGTCACACACAGTACCCCTAACCATCTCTGTGCCTTTTGCAGTCACAGCCTTTGTTGTCCAGTCAGCACAGTAATCCCTCTCTTCCCTCTGCCTCAAGCCATCTTTACACAATGCCCCTCTATCTCTCTCTTTCTCTCTTTCTCCCTCTCTCTCTCTCTCTCTCTAACAGGTTTTGAAACAAAAGGAGTATTTCAACTTTAAGTGTAGGCCACACATCCCCTAAAACCCCTGCACAAAGTCTTTTATGTTAATTAGACCTCTGCTCAGGTTGAAGTTGGGAGGAGCTATGCTGAAAATCTCAACTAAACGCATTCAAAAGAACCAATCATAAAGACCACATGTTGTCCCGCCCACAGCGTATCAGAGCCTGGGAGATGTCAGTCAAATAGTAGAATGACCATGTGTGTGTGTGTTTGCTTCCCTCACCATGAGCAGTCCCTTGTAGGCGTAGACGATTCCAAGCCAAATGGTCATGTGGGTATTCTCACAGTGCTCCAAGAACGGGCGGATGGCAATGTCCCTGCCCTGTGGATCAGCCTGTACACAAACGCACACGCACACACACGCACACACACACACACACACACACACACTGCCCGGCAGATTCACTATACTGCAGAGCAGCAGAAAAAGGGAGGGAAAG
>JAODOY010003266.1:0-11645 GCA_025399855.1 Forbesichthys papilliferus | reverse complement strand
TATATTTGTTTTGTTTTTGTTTCTAATTAGATTCAGCTGTTTTTTCTTTCTAAATGCCATTGTCCAGAGTGGACAGCCATTTTTTATGTTGTTATGTAAAATGTATTAAATATAACATGATAAAATGGTTGGGTAATTCATTCGTGGAGACAGGTGTCATTTATGCTTTTATGCATATCTTCTGGTCAGCCAGCATGCTGTATTATATGATTTTATAAATAAAATGTTGAATAATGACGCTGTAGAAGAAGAAATGTCCTTTAATGGTGATAAGAAATGACAGGGTTTGTGTGTCTAAAGGGAGCTAATTGCACATCATGTAGTTTGCTGAATAGGACCCCACTGAAATAATTTCACAGAAAGACGTCCTTCTAGCAGATATGGTTTTAAATAGAGCTGGGGAGCCATTTCCAATAAAGTCATGTAGAATGTAAGCAGGCTCTCAGTGGGTTTATATTTAGCAGAGAGAGGACTGCTGAATATGACAATCTGTGGGGTTATGTTGAGTGTTACTTCAATGTGACAGCCATTGCCGTTTGACCACCCACACAGTCTCTGATCCTGTTCCAACCCAGTTTGTTAGCCAGTGCCCAAGTCCAACTCAACTCAACACCATTCTTTTTTCTTTTGTCAAAAATAACAACTAGTGATTTAAAAGTAAAAATAAATCAACCCCACACTCGGCTAAACATTTCTCAGCAAAATTTTTATAATACACCAGATTGTTTTAGGACACTCTTGCTCTAACTTGAGCACGCTAGAATAGGAAAGTATTTGGCTGTGCGCTTTATACTATATTTCCTTGATATATATATATATATTTTTTTTTTAAATTTATTTATTTTAAATTTATTTTTAATTTTTTGTATTCCTCCTTGAGAATCAAATACAAGCATGCAGTAATACTGGATTTTGCCTATACAACTTCACACTTTATTAGCATAATGCTACATGGTGAAGGATCCATCCATCTCTATACATCATGTGTAAAGTCAACCATTCATGCATAACAGCTGCCTCCATCCTTCATCACGCGTGCCGTGGGTTCCATGACTTTGCATGTGTTTGTGTGCCTGCCTTTTGTGTGAGTGTGTTCATCGTGCGTTTGCGGCATTAAACAAAGGTCCCCTTTCTCACCTGCCAAGGCTGATTAGGTAACTTACTCATCTGCAGATTCGAGTGACCTCTGAGAAAGTTCTGGACCACAAGTTTTATGATGAGAGAGAGCGGAAGAGAGAGAACCTCTAAGCATAGATAGCACAATGACTTTAATGAAAACACCTTCTCAGTTGACAAATATTTGCCATTTAATCCAAAATGCAAAGATGAAAGCAAGTATGTGCATGTACTGTAAGCACTATATGGCAATATGCATATATATGTATGCCAAACTCTTTATGTTCTCTCTGCTGAAACCATGGGTAATGTATCCTGCACTATTAGACCTTTTTATGATTGTATTAAAGATATGTATTAAAAGGCCACCTGCTCCAAATGATTAGTGGTCGAGCTCAAAAACAGCATAATCTTTAAATATCTTTTCATTTTCACCCGATATAGTGTTATTGATACAGATTAATACTGTATTGGAATTATGCATATAAAACCCCTTTACACTATAGAACTACAATACAACATCTGATATATGTGTCAAGGATTCGGCCATTGCGAGTGAACATATCAAAATATTTATGGGTTTTATAATCCTAAAATAGTCCTAAAATTGCAATGTGGGTGCTATTTATGAACACATATATATCTCCAGAAATGTACATATAGTTGCTTCTATATTTTATCAATAATATATGTACTAATCTACATTCATAGTTAAACACGTTTATTGTATCTCATTGAGAATTTCCATTTGATCCCTCTGACATGCACCAGAAGTAGCCCTCCAAACTCTGAAATGGATCCCTGGTTTTCTCGATCTCTGATTGGTCAAATTTGACATGTGACCCCTTTCTGAATAGATATGACTCCAAAGAAGAGGGTAAATGTAGTTGTAGATGTTGTGTATACTTTCAAGTTCCTCTGTTAGATGCCACTGACATTTCATAGTCATAAAACTACATAACCCATACATATCGGCGACCAGATCCTAACACACAGGAAATGGCCAACGTGATATAACTTTTCATTATGCGTTTGTTACTAGATTAGCACTTTGGGATTTCTTCTAATGTAAAGTGTGTTATAAATAAAACGTATTATTATTATTATTATTATTATTATTATTATTATTATATTAATGTTTTCAAGAGAGTTTGAATTGATCAAAAGCAAAATTCTCAACAAACTCATCAAAGGTAAGACAAAAAGTAGTATTTCTAATAAAAAAAAACAAATTAGTATCGGCAAACTATATAAGCCTGTCCAGGCAGGGGTACTGGTTTTGCAAACAGAGGAAATGGTTAGAATCACAAAGGTCTCTCCGATTTCAGACGGTGTATAAGATGTGTATATTGAATGACATGAATAAGATCACTATATACTTGCGTGACAATGTGCACGCTATGATATTTGCGCTCACAATTTACGATATGGTGTTTAATCAGCTAGCTGATGAAAAAGGCTTTCATTTGGGCAATGATTGTTAGATTTCACCAATAGTCGAGAGGCTTGGCGATCCAGACATGCATAATAAAGTCAATAACATGTATTTTAAGAAATGGGGTTGGAGGGGGGGGGGAGGGGCGGTTCCGGGGGCACTTGTTTCTAAAAGGTTCAGAGACCAGACTTCCACTAATACATGCATGTACATACTGACACATCCTTTTCATCTTCAACAACACTATAATTCAATTATTGCGCCATCAAAAACACACGAATAAGGCTACCTTCACACTAAACACCAATCTGGCCCAAATCCAAATCTGATCTTTTAAGAGCAGCGTGAACAGCACAAATCACATGGAATCTGATATTTTATCATCAGATCTGGGCCACTTTCTTATGTGGTACTAAATCGGATACATATCTGATTATTTTGAATGCGATCTCAGTTTGAACAGTCAAATCGGAATTGATGTGACTTTGACATCACTCTAGTTAGACATTCACTATGCGACTCGCTCTTGCTAACGTAATCAGGATCACTCATGGCTATTGTTGGTTGACATTTGATACCTTTGAGCGGGAGAAGTTGTAGTCCTACTCGCAAGTGAACATACTTAATGAAGTAGTCTGGATGGACAGAGCGAAGTGTTAACCATTGCACACAATAGGCCTTCTACACGGAGAGGATCATCGTCCTCCCCCATGTTAAATAACGAGTTTGGATACTGCACACGCATTACAGTATGCTGCCTCCCGGAGCATAAAGTGCAATGTAAACTAAAATAGCCTAAATTGTAGAAGCAGAAATACACAATTGAATTAAAAGAAACCCTTTTGCATGGTTTATAACCCCACTTCCTTGCCCCACACATTGATCATTAGCCCTACGTCTGACTTGCTGAATGTATCAATGCCCACAATCAACGCAGATATGCGCTACCGATACAGGCAGATTAAATCCACTGGCAGTCTGCGGGCAATTTGCATAATGTCTGGCAAAGCAAATATTCCATTTGAGTGTTTAACAGGCATAAGTAGCCTACAACAGTCGGCTATTTGGCTTTCTTCTGTATAAATTGGCTGGCTTCCACCTCACGTCAACTTGTAAAATGAACGTAAGGCTGACTTTCAGTCTCTCAGTCAACGTTTACTTTCCTACATTTGACACGTGACGTCTTGTTCGTTTGCGCATGCGGGTCACCTCGAAACCGTGATCAGTTCACACTAGAATTTGATACGTGCCACATTTAACAGGTGAACAGGTGAACAGCAAAACTAAAAAATCAGATTTGAGCACTAAATCGGAATTGAGCATTAAGAATTGCAGTGTGAACGGTAGGTGGCACCTTAGAATGGTAGGTGCTGACAAATTATTCTACTAAATTCCCTGTTTATATGATGTTTGCCAGGAGCCTATAGTGCTTTTAGAGTGAGATAGTATGGGGTCTGTACAGTAACAATATAGTGTAAACAATTATCCCAACTCCCTACTGTAAGTATGGCATTTACAATAATGTCAGTACAAGGAATGTGTTGGCCTAGAATTGTGTTCCTGCATGAGGCAGCATTGTATCAACAGTGTAACAGTGTTACATGTCAAGTCAACTGGACAGGGTTAGTTGCTCCTCTGGATAACTTTAGAGGAAGAAGGAGACAATCAAATCTGGTAAGGGAGCTATAGCATTAACAGCACGCTTGAGCTCCCCACGTCATATGCTTTCTTTAGACAATAGTCCCAACAGGACCAGTGTTCTAGTGTGATGGCTCACTGCAAACGTGGAACACCTGCAGGTAAATGAACTACACATAACTACACACACCACTGCTAGGGCAAAGTGTCTGTCTCCCATGGCTACCCTAACGCTGCATGATAAAAATGTATTTTGTTTTAAAGGTCTTTGAGCACACTCTATCTGTGTTAATTAAATACCAAAGTTCACCTAGAGCCAAGTATTCTGCCAGTTTTCAGGGTCACCGTGTTCTTAAAACCCCTGAGAGGAAATGTTTTCACCTCAATTTAGTTTGGATGGAAAGGCCTATTTTGTGCTAATTACGGTGTCCCCATACGATAAGTTTGATATGTAGTTAGTGTAAGGAACAGAAATTTGCTTGGGTTTGGTATCCCAGCTGGTCAACTCATACATCATCTTTCTGAGAATTCAATACCGAAGTCTGCCTACAGCAATCTATTAACAAAGTGTTTCATAGTATACATGCTGCTAATATTATATTACATTGTACTAACTGGTATAAATAAACTGCAATTAATGATATATTTTGAATGTTATGGTTATTTTGTTATCTTGAATTCTTCCTTGGAATGTTTTTTATTTTATAAAATGAAAGCGTTGTATATAAAACTATTTATAAACCATACATATTAAGATAGATGTTTCCTATAAACCTTTGTCGGCCCCAGCAATGGACCTTTCGCCAGAATGATTGACATGCAATCTGATTAATCAGATGGCCGAAATGTTGCTATACGCCAAACTGTCGGATAATCACTTCAACTTGAATCACTGTCTCTCCATTAAATATGTTCATTTTAAACTTATATTTGTTGTGAAAATGTTGAAAGGATGTTTTTTTATGGAACAGTCTGGATGTACCATAGCCTTCAGATATTTACATTTCCTGAAGCAATGCGGAAAAACCCATTATTGTTATTTACACAATGTTGAATGCATGGATGTTATTAAAGTCATCTCTGATGTTATAGTCAGCCCGCTCAGAGACATGTGGGTCAGCTGTCTGACACACCCACCCGTGGGCGTGGCTAACTCACTTTTGGCGAAAGGTCCATTGCCTTTAGTTAGTTATAAAAATGTATTTGATATAAAAGTGTATTTATCTGGACACATCCACACATACACATACACGTGCACATACACGTGGAAACACAAACACAGTAACTGAAAAAACAAACGCACACATCGTACACTAGAGGTTTCACACACAGTGGCTGCTGACTACACACAACAAACACACATGCCCTCCAACAGTGTTGTGTTGTCTATGGTCTTTAAACCCTGGGATTAGTTGTGATTTCCACAAGTGACTTCCAAAATAAATAATACATATACCATCGAGACATGTTAAAATGTATTTACCTGAAATCATCAAATTAAACCAATTCGGTCAAATTTCAGTATAGGCTGTGTAGCCTATGATTTCAAGTAATTACATTATAACATGTATTGATGGTATATTGATTATTTATCTATAACCAGGAGCTAATACTTGCGGTGAAATTGCATGCCCATATAGCAAAAAAATAAACCGTTGGCAACTCTGTAGTCTTGCCGTAACAGTCAATGACCGAAGTCTTCATCCTAAAACGCTAAAGACTTTCTAATGCTTTGAAAATTGACGTTAAAGGCCATTGACCAAGCTGCAATTTTTGATGAGTTGGGAATGAGAATGTGTTGTCATTTTCACATGCCACCTTCAATTTGCTCTGTTTTCTTACAAAAGTGTTTTAATTGATCTGCAGAGATAATGTATTTGGGGAACATATGTCAATTTATATTCCTTACAGATTGCATAACTTGTTTTCTCTCAATAGTGAGTAAGTACAATGTTGATTGTACATGTATGGATACTCAATACATTCTGCCAAATGTGAGAAGCTGTAAAATAAATACCTATTGAATTTGCTACTGTGTAGTTCTGTGTAGTTCTACTGTATAACAACTAGAGAATTAGTACGCAATTGTACAATATATGGTTCTACTCACTTAGCTGAATTGATATTGGAATTACCCTTACAACTCATACAAACAAGCAATATGCGAAGTATAGCTTTATATAGCAAAGAAAAGCAGCAGAATATTTTCCAATGGATTTATTGTTACTTATTTCTATCGTTTGACTGTTTGAAAGCTTTCAGGCTAGGCATGGCTTCACAGAATCACACTCTTATTCATTGTGCAACAACAACACGGTTTTTCTACCCGCTAAATTTATGTTGGCTAAACATCAAATATTGCTTCAATGTTTGAGCAGAAATTCAATGTTAGTGGACAAAAATGTATTTTCTTCTGATTGCTACCTCAGCCATAATATAAATTTGCTAGAAACTTTATTTATTGTCTAACACAGATGTCTGACTGACATCTTTTAGCCTTTTCATTTGCACTTGAACTGTTTATAAACACATCATTATGAAATAGTTTGTTTCAGTCCCTGCTGCGGGTTGCGTTTCTGTCCCTATTAAAATGGTCTCAACATGACGTTAAAATATAGGCCCAATTACTTACTTACAAAAACTTAAAAATGCTAACATATGACTTTACTTTGTCCTTTACTAAGTCCTTATTAAGAATTACTAACCATCTAACCAACCGTCAGCTATTGACAGCTAGAAGGTTTTCTCTTGAACGCTAGCCATTAGTCTGAAATTAGACCACCTGTAAGCCATAACGAGACAGAGTGACAGACTGCAGCCGATATGACGTGCATGGGCTGTTGGATTGGATCATTAAGAAGAGCCTGCAGGTTTGATTGTCTCATTCACATTGTGGCTGCTAATTTAAAAGTCAAGAGCTAATTCTCAGGTCGTTGGGAGGGCAGGAAACTAGAAGAAACCCAGAGATAATAAGCCCAGTAAATGTCTGCCCTCAGAAAACCTCGTTTGAGCAGCAGACAGCCAGAAATGATAAATGTGGTCATTATTGTGGAGATCCATTGGTTTGCTATAATCAATATAGCAAACCAATGAATCTCTCCTGCATGGCTACATCTTTATTCCCTGTCAATGTTATACTGACTCGGCAAATAAGTCATGTGGATTCTTTATCAGCATACAGTACATTGTAGGCTAGATCCAGGGTAAGGCATAGGGGGACTCTATGAATTGAAGCCCCTGCCCTTTCCCCTAAATTATTCAAAGTGCCCCTCTCAATAAAATTATATTGCAGAAACTGCATTAAACAAAAGGCGTAGAATGCCCTTTTTTAGTTGTCAGTTTCTGACATGATATACTTTGATGAAGCCAATGTGTTGCTGTGCATTGTCTTGCTTCCCACTCGGCAGACAAGGCAGTCGCTCGCAAGCTTGCTTGCTAAACGAATCATTGCATTTTGCTGATAGCAGCATTTTGAACTGTGCTCAGCATACAAAATGCTCAAAAAGCTTCAAATGTATTATTAGGGAATGTGTTGGAAAGTAACTTATACAAGTATCCAGCTCAACATTAAGTCTATACACCTACATGCATAATCAGCTAAAATATAAACTGTTAGACAGCCAGCTTTCTTTGAGCAGATGGTGCCCCAGAAAGTTACAGCCAGTTCAGCAAGCTACAGTGTAGCCACATTGCAAAAAGATCCAGCTATAGTGCCACTATTTATTTTCACTTTTCATCATTTTGTATGCCATTGACACTGTATTTCTCTTTCTCTGTATTTAATCAAACTGGTAAAAAAATGTGATGTTGAAATAATTGCAATCTGTACAATGTAAATATTAATTATTTAGGCTCCTTCTTATAGATTCATATTTCTAATAAAAGGACTTGCTTCATGAATAATGCATTTGTTATTATTTCTATCACAGTAAATAATACCTGTAGATGATATCAGATTGTATCAGTAGTCCTTCCATCCATCCATTTATCCATCTTTTCCTGCTTATCCGGAGTCGGGTCGCGGGGGCAGCAGCTCCAGCAGGGGACCCCAAATGTCCCTTTCCCGAGCCACATTAGCAAGCTCTGACTGGGGGATCCCGAGACGTTCCCAGTCCAGTTGAGAGATATAATCTCTCCACCTAGTCCTGGGTCTTTCCCGAGGCCTCCTCCCAGCCGGACGTGTCTGGAACACCTGCCAAGGGAGGCGCCCAGGGGGCATCCATACTAGATGCCCATACCACCTCAACTGGTTCCTTTCAACACAAATGAGCAGCAGCTCTACTCTGAGTTCCTCTTGGATAGCTGATCTTCTCACCCTATCTCTAAGGGAGACACCAGCCACCCTTCTGAGAAAACCCATTTTGGCCGCTTGTACCTGTGATCAATCTCCCGTTCCAATGTCCCCTCAATCGCAAACAAGACCCCGAGGTACTTGAACTCGTTCACTTCCATCAGTATCAGTAGTCTCATAATCATAATTGTGACCACAATTTTTACAATATTTACCAGGATGATATTTGATAAGAATATGTAGTATAATTATTTACTTTTATTTATAGTATTTGAGCCCCATGCCCTTGTGAAATGGTGTGTGTGAGTCTGAGTATATATTGTACATACACATAATCAAATACTGTTATTTTGTGGCAGAGCAGTCATGCTAATACTTCACTGCATAGACCAGGAGCCCTTACTGTGGTCAAATTGTTTTATTTTTTCACGAATAAATAATTTTCATAGAGGCTCCTTCAACATCTATGACGTTTGTCTGCTTTATATGTGTGACAATAAGGGTCTTAAAATTACTTCCATCTGATTTAATATGTTGCCAGACAAGTGTCCTATTTCAGATTATCCCAGAATGTTGAATTCTCCAATAGACTGAACTTTCCCTTGAACTCCTTAATTAACTGGAGTCACTGAGGTCAAGGAAGCTATTATAAAGCTACACAAGGATTTTAGTCAATTTCAACGCAACTCATTCTGTTCTGAATGACACCACACCACACCACACACACAGGGGACTTCCTTACACTCTCCCACAACTCACACATATGACACATCCAAGTGCCGTCCTCTGTAATTTCCCAGACGTTTAACTAGCATGTGAAATGTGCTGGTAAAGTAGAAGGCCTTGGTCTAAGTGACTGCAGTAAACCACAAGGTTCACTGAGCAACACCAGATGAGAGGAGGGGCTCCTTACCGCACTGGTCGTAAAAGTCATGAAATAAAATGTAAATTCCTCGTAATAAATCCAAGGGAGTGTATGGGAGTACCAGTCCTCTGTCTTTATGTGGGAGGAAGTCAAAGATGACCCCTGGTCTTCCGTCAAACTGCAATATAATCCCAAGTTATAAATCAAACTGTTCCCAACTGGAGTTGGTCGTGACTCGTGGTTTGCTTTTTATAAAGTCGCAATTCCACTTAAACCATATTGAGTTCAAGTGTGCTATCGTCTGTGTTTGAGAAATCAACTTCTTTTGACCTTTTTTCCATGTTTTCACACTGCATAGACATCTCTGTTAGGCATAAAAGGTCATACAGTATAGCCTTTTAAATGGAGACTCTGCAGCAGAATAGAAACGGACCACACTCCATACTTTTGAATAGCCATCTCACCTGCTATTGAAATGATACCATCTCAGTTAGTCCTACAGTGGGGACCAATATATATATATATACACACATCCACACATACTGTAGACATACACACACATATATATATATATATATATAAAAACTGCACTTCACAATCTTATCAGGGTTTATAGAAAGTAAGAGCCAATCCAATGAAAGGGTCTCAGTCTGGAGGATTGTAGCCTTTTGCTAGAGGGATGAATTAGTTTTATCACTAGGAAGATCCTCATCTCAATCTCACCTGCATCTGACCTTGTGGGTATTAAGATTAGCCTTGGGATACCATCCATGGTTTTTCTCTGCATTGTTTCAGTTTTGAAGCTCTCTATGGAAAATCAACATGAGCTTTAGCTATATCAGGATATACATGGTTAATCCTATGCATGCGGTTATGCAGTACTCACTGTATGAGTCAACTTCTTCACACTAGTTAGCATTACATATTCAACTGGCACCGACTGTAAAATGTAATATTTCATGAAGAGAATATGACATAACCCTGAGGCCTGTGGTAACTGAGAATGTTTCAGTGGAGGAGATAGATGCTTATGAAGAATATAAATACAGTGTAAGACAATCGATAGTGTACCGTGTGTGTGTGCGCGGTTTAAATAAAAAAAGTGATCACCTGATTTGGGAGTTTACTTTACTTCCATTGAACTGTGTGTCTATCTCTTTCACTCACACATAAACACGTCAGACCATCTGAATATAACACAAGTCTCCTCGGCCCCTGCACAATTAGGTAGTGAGTCAAAAGGTGGTCTGCTTTTCTAAGTAGTCTGTGTCCTCTGTAGATCAGTGATGTTGGGCTACAGATGGAGATGGTCTGGATGTAGATTTGTAAAAACAATATCCTGACACTGCAGGTGTGACTCATTACGGTCCACAGAGGAGAAAGTCAAGAGTGATCTCCACTGTCACCAGTTTGAGGATTTACTAGCATAAACCAGGCAATTGTTTGTTTCAATGGCAAACGATGGACAGTATACTGTACAGTAAAATAAAGTATTATAGCAGTTTCCATGTGTCTGAGTTCGCCGCAAACGTTTGAGAACACAAGCAAAAAAAAGAGGAAGTTCTCGACGAACACACACTGATGCTGGACAAAGGGTTACAGTTTAAATCGAATTATTTTGGAATGTTTACACAAAAAATGACAACTGTTAAAGTTCAAATCAAACGTGGTCACCACGAACATTTGCCCCAGGTTACCAAATTTGATGGTACATAAGGTTATAAACTGAATCATTGAATCATGTCATATAAAATCCAGAAATAAATCTATAAATCAAAGAGAGTTGTTAACCTGTTAACTGTGACTATACTATATATATAATTTACATGAATCCGTTATTACAGTAGAGAGTAGTGAGATATGACATGTATATGTTAGTTTTAAATGTAGAGATTTTATTAAATTATATTACTGTACTGTACTGAAGCCTACAACAAAAAAGCTCACTAGTTTACTTGGCAACACAATGCCATGGTGTGAAAAAACAATAGATTATAAAAAACAAAGGTTACAAACTAATTTCATCATTAATTTTATGTAAGCATGAATAATGATTCAAGTCAGCTCTGACTCATATATTGCTCCAGTTACTGTGAAGGATAAGGACCACAATTCCATTCTACATAATTACAAATCACCTCTGACACAATATATCCATCACTGAAAGATTTATTACACCCTGAAACAACTAGTCAGCTCTTAATTTGACACAGCATATATATCATAATGTTGATGTACCTCACATTTCAGGATTTTAACGAGATTTATAGACATTTATAATAATTGTGCTCACATTATAC
>JAODOY010003265.1:0-11645 GCA_025399855.1 Forbesichthys papilliferus | reverse complement strand
ACACACACACACACACACACACACACACACACACACACACACACACACACACTTCCCTCGAATTGACTTAAGAAGCTAATTGTGTCCTAGTACTGATTTTTCTAAATATATTTGTGTATTCAGATATTCCAAGATTACGACCGGCTATTCATTTATCTGCAGTGTAAAAAGACTGGCAACTATCCATTATTACTCAAATTAAACAGAGAGTATTACCCAAGTGTAATATAATATTGGCTGCAGTACAGTTACACTGTAAGCTCTACAGCTAAATGTTTAAGGTCGGCTACTAGCTGTTGATGTAACACATGCATTGGCCTGCCCCGTGAAGGCCAACACGTGTATAAACTACGTTGCAACGTACAATGAAGAGATTCCATAGGTTTTCTATTGCGATACCCAATCTAATGTGCTGTGTGGCTGAAACGAATGCAGACGTTTCATTATACAGTATACCGAAAACATTGTGGTCAGTGATACAGTAGCATGGACAGTATATCTAGATTCTGAGTCTTTCTCACACTTCCCTTCATGACTTCCCGTTATACACAGCTAAACCCAACACTTAGAGTCAGCGAGGCTATTAATATTAGCCTAATTTCTCACTCTTGTCTTGCGTTCACTCACTCTAGCTCTCTGCACCCACACACACACACGAGCGTGCACTTGTGCCAATAATTGTTAGGTATGTCAGATAAAGACATCCTCATTCTACTATTGTGCCTCTGTGTGCAGTTTAAACAACAGTATTACCAACTGCATCAAATGTCTGCATTCAGTGGGAACTCAATGATTTCCAATACCGCAGCACAAAGTCATATCATGCTCATTTATTCCACATTCAACCTGTCGCAGGGTAGTTTAGTCATGAAATATAACCCAGGTTTGATCAATGACTCAGTGAGACCTACATATGTCAGTCAGTACCAATCACAGGCTGTATTAGACCTCTTTGTCATGACACAGTGTGTGTTCACATGGGAGTATTTCTGTTTTTTTTCATCAGGGTACTCAAGGTGAAGAAAAACTCAACCCCACCCAACCCCACTTCTTGATTTAGGACATTCCCCCCTAGGGGGAATGTCCTGGCTCAACTTCCCTTAAACTGAACCTAGGTTTCACACACCAGAATGGGGTGCCCTGTTTTAATTCCAAGACAACTTCAAGATAATTAATTACATTCATTAGTTAGACAGTGTAAATTGAGATTGAGGAAAAAGAAAAAGGAATAGTTTTATGAACTGCGTTTGTCATAATAATAAATAACAATAGTTTAAAATAATACGTGTTCTGCTTAGTATTCAGACACAAATACATAATTCTCACAAAGTGTAGCATATATGGAATTATTATTACGTAAAGGTGGGCTAAAGGTTTCTGTAAATAAACGCTAATAAGTAACGAATATGGGCCAAAATAAATAAGTATAAAAAAGTTAGTTAAAACTACAGTGATGAAAGTATATTGAAATAATTCATGTCATTCTAATATTTCTCCACTAACTCAGTTAATGGAGAACAAGAGAGTACCTTCAACAGCCAGACTAATGAAATATAAAAGGTGTAGTCACTCCATTGGCTTAGGCTCGCTCCAATTTTAAAAGTAATTCTGTAGTGCTCTGCCCCGCCACAGATTTTCTTGCCAAATCTACAGTATGTTAGACCGAGGATCACATTGTTTTTAAACAATCCAGTTAACGTGTTGCCTGTGTCATTTTGAGCAGACATCAGTGATCACGTGCTATACAGATGGGATTTTAGCATACAAATATCACAACAATGAAATGACTATGTGTTTACAATGATTTCACACTGGATTCTCATTCTTTTTGGGTTCCAGTAATTACTATAGGTGCACGGTGTCATTGTTTGACCATTGGAATTCATAGATTAGATGATAAATTAATGTTAAATTCTATAAATATTTTGGGCATTTGGGCAATATACTAATGCTATATTATGCATTTACTTGTATGTCTATTTTTTTTATTCATTATAGGTTGCTTGTTAAAAAAAGAGTGTATAGCCATTCTAAATATATATAATTGCAGATTATTTTTTTTACTCATTATACTGTACATTAATACATACAATGTCACATTCACTACTTGTCAGAAACTACAATAAAAATGAACCTTTAATATATTTCTAACCTAATTTTTCTGACCTTTTCCTCTGCCTGCCACATACTTCCATCCAGCCATCCCTTTCTATCCATAACACTTCTAACGCTTTGATGTGGCCTAATTAGCCAAGCTGGTTAGACCCAGTGGTATTAATCAACAGCTAATAGTCACTCTCTCTCTCACACACACTCACACCCGAACACACACACCTTACCTGGACACAAAGCTTAGTTTGTCCAGATTTAACATCAGCCAGGAGTGAGGGCAGCGCTAGACACAAAGTCACTCACCTGGCAACCACATACTGGAGAAGTCCATCGCTGTCAATGGTGCTGTCTTGGTCATATCTGACCCTGTGGGTGTGTGTGAGAGAATGCGTGCGTAGTCCCTCACACTTCAGCTCTGTTTCGTCTGTCTATTCTCTCTCACCAAAAGAAGGGGTGCATGAGATGCACTCTCTCTCTCTCTCTCTCTCTCTCTCTCTCTCTCTCTTTCTGTCTCTCTGGGTCACACCCCCAATAAGCCCCGCCCATCCCCACATCCTGAAAGCTATGATCTACACAAGAGAAACACAACAGGAAGTCAGTCGCATGAGTTGGAACTCGACAAACAGAAGATACATAGAATTCTTTTGTTTTTCTTTTCTTTTTTTTAATGGAGAGACATGCATTAGGTTAGCGAGTGGGAGACAGAGAGAGAGAGAGAGAGAGAGAGAGAGAGAGAGAGAGAGAGAGAGAGAGAGGAGAGAGATCTCCAAACAAGACAAGATGAAGAAAGAGGGGGATGATGATGGCGGTGGAAAGTGGTGGCGTGGCTGGAAACTGTCGCTCAGACACACACACACACACACACACACACATACCCTCCCGTTCACGCTCTGTGAAACATAGCTTGGTAGGCTTTCTGACCGTGCGATGAGGTATGACACACAGGGCATACATGCACGTGTGAACATTCAAAATCTATATGGAATATCAATTGATTTGATAGTTCCATTGCCTGCCTTGGTATGATTTACTTAACAGTACAGTAAGTCGTAATTCATTATCTTATCAATATAAACAGTATTGAGTACTACAGCCGTGGGTGTGTGGAGGTGGTCTGGTTGGAGGGCCTATAAACCAAGAGGAAGGAAAATCACAATCACGACACCACTACTTCATTGACCAAGGCAAACTACATGACACACACACACCCACAATGGCACTATATGCATTGGCTGTGCCATATAGATAAATCTATGACACAAAGTGGAAAGTTCTACATAGATTTGAGCTATAGGGCTTGTGTGGCATGCTTAGTAAACAGATTTAAAAGACGCTTTAGGAAGGGAAACATAAGACAACGTAGGAAATGGTTCAGCAATATTACTACCTACAGAAGATGTCTTGAGGCGTAGGCGTGTGCTCTGTGCCAACTGGCCACAAGGTGGCACTGTTAACTCTCTAAATGCACACAGGGCAGCGCGCATCCAATTAAACGCTGCCCTGTCTCTTTTCCCTGCCAGCTCCTTCCCTCTCTCCTGGTCCGAGTTCACTGATTTAAAAGCTACTGACAGCGGAGATCCTAAGTTTAACCTTATGAATACTTTATGTGGTGATTTACAGTTGGCCAGTGTGTACTACTGTATAGTCACGCATATAGGCTATTTGCAAGTGTACTGGAGAGGCTTTACAGATACATTACAGTAATGATAGGCTTTTTCTGCCTTCAGGGACAAAACAAATATTATAAAATAACAAATAAAGTATATATATATATATATATAATATACATACAATAGTGCTAATGTCAGTAAGGTTGTAGACATTCATGTTGGGGGCAGTTAACTACATCTTTTAGAGACATCTGTAGAGAAAGACCGTTGTTTCAATGTTTGCTTACACACATGCCTTTTCATGGACAATGACATACTGCGTGTGGTGATGGGGTGTGTCTTTGGGTCAAAGGTCGTCTGGGCATCCTGGCTTTGGCCGTGACCTCGGCTGGAACCCCCACCTACCCCTATATCACAATTGAAGTGTGCGTCTTTGTTTGTGTGTGTGGTTTTACGAGCGCGCGTGTTTGTTTGATAGGTTCCAATATGAGGAGTGTGTGTGTGTGTGATGTCCTGTGTGTGTATGTGTGTGTGTGTGTGTGTGTGTGTGTGATGTCCGGGGCCAAAGGGGGCCTTCCTGCCTCAAGGTGATCTGCGACTTTGGTTTCCATGGACACCAAACCCTGCTACACTCCAATTTTTGCCACTTAGAGGATGTTGAGCCTTCGGCGAAGGGCTTTATTTGGAGCAAACATATTTTATATCTACAGTACACTCACACAAGCACACGCTCACACAATCACACGCACACACACACACACACACGCACACGCGCACACACACACACACAGATCACTGCTATATGTAAAGGTTACCAACAAACTAAAATATGAAAAAACAAATAAAAAATGGTATCTTGATCATGTGAAGAACACAAAGCCTAAATGTGACGGTGGATAGTAAAACTTATTCATATGAAATATGAAAATGCGCACGCACACACACACATACACACACACACAGTCAATCTTATAGTGGGACCCTGGGGGAGGGGAGTTGGGGCAGGCTGGAGCCTCCGGAGTGCCATCAATCACCTCACTGTCACAGCAAGCGAGAGAGAGAGAGAGAGAGAGAGAGAGAGAGAGAGAGAGAGAGAGAGAGAGAGAGAGAGAGAGAGAGAGAGAGAGAGATTTAAAGAGAATAAACCCTTCTTTGTTGTACACCTTAGGTCAGGCAAACCTGCGAGTGACTTTGGAGAGAATTCCCCTGTCGGTGGGAAAGTAAAAAGAGAACAGAGCAGATGAGCTGACTAGAAACGAGAGCCCTCTGAATACATTAGAAAGTGACATCTCCCGTGCTGGCCTTGAATTCATTTACCTTATCCCAACAGGGTAAACACACTGTCTCCTGAGGAAGCATGGTTCTGTTATGTGCATAGCTGTCCATATAGGTAGGCTAGACACATGCTTGTGTGTAAGTGCATGTGTATGGCTTAGGGTTACCTTCACATACTGTACCCTGTTTTCCTGCTTTAGGTGTTCAGTAGATACAAACTTAAAGCTGCTTGTAAGTTCAGGCGTACTGTACATGTGTACCATTATGTTAACCTGACAGAGAGAGGAATTGTTGTCACAAGTCCACCTGGGGAGCTGTACATTGAAACTGTTTGTGACTTTGTACTGTTTGTACTTTCAAAAAAATACTTGGCAGTTGATTGGATGAATCACCTGGTCGTATTTTTAATAACTTGTAAGGAGGGGGACAGCAGCTTTAAAAGAGGTTCTTGTGAGAATGGACATTCTAAAGGTGAGTGCTACTGAAAAATGGCCACTAGCTAACAAGTCAAACATGATTGTACTGTAGTCTAACCACCAACTGTAGGATTAGTCAAGGAATAGAATGTCCTCAGAAACAAAACCCTCTACCTCAAAGCTTCAAAAGGTGAAACTCAAGTATAAGGCGTTATGCCAAGCTTAACACTGACCACCTGTTTGAATATCAAATGTTTTTTCCATTTAATATTAATCTGACGTCTTGGGAAGTGTTGGGAAACTCAAGCTAAACTCACTTTTTTGCACCCTGATGAGACATGTGCTTCTTAAGAAGCAGTCTGAACTTCCACTTCTACACAGCTCTGGCTCCGTAAATAGGAACACAAACAGTGCGCACACCGCACACAACAATATCTTAGCCATTTGCAAATTGTTTCCAATGTGTGGTGCGAAGCTTCTGACGGAGCACTTCATGGCATTTAAGGTAGACATGTTTTTGTTTTGATTTGAGTTCAAATTTAGCAAGCAAGTGTCAAACACCGCTCACACCAACAAAGCTATTACACTTTGCTTCACAATGTGTTCTCCAGAATGACTGTTTGCTTTTCTGGTTTGCCTTAGAGCTTACAGTATGTACAGTAACACCTGCATATCACCATGTCAGACAGTTTATAAGTCAGTAATAGCAACTTCTGCTTGGTATTACTTACCTCAATTCCTACTGTACTGTATCCAATATAATCAGGCTATGTCTCTCCATTGTAATCATTGTTTCAATATGATGTTTGAGCATTTCTAGGCCCCTGAATAAAGTGAACTCATGGAAAAGTGTGGAAAGTAAAGCCATACATCAAAGTCACCATTTCATTGGTGTCATGACACACATTATTTTGACACTTTTTCCTTATTTGGAGATGCTGGATGCTAGATAAAGAATCAAAAGGAACAAGTGGTTGTCTCAGACATCCTGCTGGAAGAGATGCATTTGAGTAATGATGTGGTGATCTGGCATCCATCTTGGTTGTTTACCACCGGCGAACAAGACAAATAGAGAAAACAGGTGGAGATGATCAGTAGTAGCATGCTCATATTATTGTCATTATGTGTCATGTTTACTTGATGTTACTGGTGGGGATATTAGTTTTGCATCATGCTGCTAATGTGCAAATTTTGACAATTTCACTGCGCTGAGAGGTTATAGGGATTGAGGAGTAGCTGAAAATAATTAATGTTGTTAATTATAGTTTATTTGTGATTGTGATTTGTGATAGTCGCTTTATTTAGAGAGCAGATATGTTACTGTATATGCTCTGGTTTTACCTCCAACCCATTATACTGAGCTGCAGTGTGTGAATCCATTTTTGAAGATGTCTTTGTTTTCTGTATATGATCTCAAGTAAACTCTAGTTACTCTATCCAGTTTAGCAATGCATACAATATCAAAAGTAGCCCTAATATTAAAGCTGCATTGATCATGTCTGAATTCACCCAAATAGTTTTTCCAAAACAAGTCCATTGTTGTCAAAATGACAGATTCCTTCAATTTATGAGAAGATTAGGACTCCAAAGAATGTTTTAGATTCTTAGGGCTGGTAAAAGCAATCAGGCAAGTCAATTCCAAATCAACATTTTTGCCAAGAAAATATATGGACCTTAAAGGCAGGGTTGGTCATTCTTGCTAACTTCGAGCTCAACCCTGCTAAAAAATCCAGCATTGCTGGTCACCAGCACAAGTTATGTTTTGCATGCTAAAACCAGCTTGGAATTATGGTTTGCTGGTACCCCGGCATCTAATGCTGTTTTCTGGTGTACCAGCATCCCATGCTGGTTGCTGGTGTGCTGGTTTACCAGCTAGACCAGTACTACCCCAGCACTAACCAGCATGACCCAGCCTGGACCAGCATGGACTTCATGCTGGTTTATGCTGATTTTTTTTGCAGGGAAATCAAAACAGATAGATATGCATTGTGAAAAAGCGTATATGGCTTTGTTGATATGAGCGGTGTTCGCCACTTTGATTATGTTACTATTTACAAAGCCTGGCCTGTATAGAAGTATCAGATTATTTTTTCAAGATGCACAGAGAATAGTAAGATAGCGAAATGCAAGGAGATGTTAGTTGAATTTGACCAAAAGTGTATTAGCTTGCAATAGATTACTTTACCTTTAAGTAATGTAGAGGGAGAAAGGTTGGCTAGCACGGACATTCTGTCAATGTTAGCCATGGCTTGGTAGACTAACATTGACAGTAAGTCAATGCTACCCCCTGCAGACAGGTATAAATCAACCTTTATCATACTAGCCATGTAGTAGCCTATAGTTACAATTGTGATGTGACAACACACACTAGCATTGACTGAAAGACAATGCTACCCCAGTAAAATCCACATCTAAACTTACTACAAGCCATATAATAGCCTATAGTTACAATTGTGATGTGACAACACACACTAGCATTCAGATGTTTACCTTATTCTGAAAATACCATTATAATATCGATACCAACATGTGTATAAGGCAATTGAACATGAATATTCCACTAACAATTTTTTTTTATGCACATATTCCAGTAAGCACAAAACTCTAAAGCTGGTGTTAGCTAATCTTTAACTTTGTATTAACTAACTTAATCTATCTCTACAATATCTTATAAGTCACACAAAACACTAGTATGTCAGGACCACTACCATGTAAGTGTCCATGGCAACAGTGGACACATCACTCTTTTGACTCCCTGCAAAGAGCTCAGCTAAGTAACAGCATGTCACACATCAAAGCGTTGAAAAAGTGTGTTTTATACCTACAGAACACCACACACACATGCACACGTACACACACACACACACACACACACACACACATGCTCGGTCTTGCTTCTGTTTGTTGTATTGATCCCAGAATCACAAGCAGTCGGTTTCGTAAATGAACAAGGTGTCACCACAGACCACAGCCAGGGTGACAAACGGTGTAGGGAGCACATACGGCTCCCTCCCTCTCTTGCTTAGCCTACACACACACAGACCAAACGCTCTCTGCGCACGTTGACACGCACCCAATACACACACTAAAGCTGATTAGGAATTTGACTCACTTTTTGGTCTTTATGTACAAGGGAAGTCCTCCCCATCTTTCTCTTTATGCACATTATATCGGGGGAGGGGTGGAAAAGATTTGAAGTAGAGGAATAAAGACAAATGCAAACCAATCAGTGGCATGGTGTGTGCTCCGGGTTTCATCGTAAGTGTAATGCCTGTGTCAACCACAAGGGGAGGGTCCCAATCAAGGGCGGACTGGGACTGAAAAACAACCGGGGAGTTTGAAGCCGATCGGCCCGGGAATGGTTTAGACCTTGTTACCAAATACAAATACACCATTCAATATAATTAACTATGATGCAATGCTATTTCATTTTGTAGATATTTTATGCTCTTTTCTCTTGGGATTTATTTTCAGCATCAAACACTTCATTTCCTGCATTCCAATTAATTTGGATGCAACAGCTTATCTTTTCTGTATCAAATTATGGTGTACTGTAATTATCTTTATTTATGTAAAGGAAAATACTTAATTCTGGAATAGGTGACGATTCAAAATATAATAGAACAGTGGAATGCTTGGAATGATCATCTTTTCTCATTATTTCCACACATATCTTTTCGCCTTCTCTCCAATTATTTGGAGAAGACACTCAAATGTAAAAAGAGCTCATAAGCCTTGGTTGCATTCAGTTTGACTGTGTGGAAACTCTGCTGTTGAGCCAATCAGCATTCAGCAAAAACGGGTCAGTCCAAGATGGGAGGGGACGCTCATATCTCCCCTCAATATTGAAAGTATTAGTTTGGTCAAGTCTGACAGACACACTGATACAGCGATGCACTGCAGATGATCAGGAGGCCGGCCAGCCGACCCGGTCTCGGAACGTAAAGTAAAACATAAAAACACTTTTTGATCTCTTTGGTATTGAATGGAGCGACCGGTCAGAAGTCCCGAACTTCCCGAACTGAGCTCTGCCATGGTGAAACTACAGTTATATGCAGATGACTACTCAAAGCGCATCTAATATACGTGCATGTGGACAACCTGGTAAAAAATATGACTTAATTACCAAAGATGTGATTGAACTGTAAAAAAGACTAATAATCGCAAAAGTGAAACAAAATTGTCACATTGGGAATTATTATACTCACACAGACTCATAGGCTATTTATCAACATGAATCCATTATTGAATGAAAGTAACTGTCCAATTGATGTACAGTAATATGTAAGATGGAAATTATGATGATAATAGTTTGTTTTCATGAATGGCCAAATGATGCATCGGAAGGAATCCTGGGATGGAATGATCTCCTTTCATTTCTTAAAGGATGATCCAGTGTACCCTATGCTAAAGGAGATAATAAAGTAAACATTGTAGATACTTTCCTTAGCATTTAAAACATTTAAACAGCTACGACTTAGATACTTCTGGGTCATTTCACTCAGGAAGGTTCTTAAGCAAAAAAAGAATGCAGCCAAACACTGGCTATACTAACGCTATAAACCATGTAGTCAGTTTGAGGCTGGAAAACATCTAATTGGTAAATAAACATAGAAGTGGAATCTAATGGCCATGTGTTCGAGCCCCAGTGTAAACCTACCTGTAATCAGCAAGATGTCGCACCCCTACCTGGTTAATACTGTACTTGTGAATGTACTCATTGTAAATCGTTTTAGATAAAGGCGTGTGCTATAATGGCCTAATCGTACTTGTAATGGAATGCAGGATGGATAGTTTGGAGAGCTGGAGATAACAGAGGGCATCTGGGGGGCAAGGTTGTATGCTGCTGCAGTGCAGTATATTGTATTGTGAGGCGTACAACTGAGGAGCACGACGAACCTTTGGACACGCAGCAAGCACTCCACATATCCCTCACTGTGTGGAGCTGACTGAGTAACAGAGGGAGCGATGCAATAGTAAGGCATACTTATTTTTTACTCATTTCTATTGGTGTACAAAGGTAATATTTACTCCATATGCCTCAATGTAAATATAGCGTAAACATTCATACATTTACAATGTAGTCAGTCACCAGGATGGTACACAATGGCAGAAATACATGAAATTACATGAATACATGCCAAGCCTACCAAAGCCATATTAGACAAACTGTGATAGCAGCTATTTTGAGTCACTTATACAAGTTGTCACCACATGGAGATAGCCAGGCCAGTGGCCTTCATTCTCCTGGTCAATCTGTAATTTGCTCCCTGCCTCTTGAGAGTTTACAAGTGTTGTGCAAGGACGTCCTCAGTCACTCATGACAGATATGTTAGTGGTAAGGTTGTGATGAACATGTGGCTTGACCACACAGTGCAAAGGTTTATTGCTTATTCCCCTGTCACAGCTTATTCCTGCCATAACCGAAGCCCATGAATTATGTACCAGACATTTTTGTTGCTCAAAGCCAAGGTTGCTGAGTGACAGAACTCAAGCCACATTCAGTGGTAGATTCAACACTGCCTGTAGTGAAACTTCACTCATGTTCTTTTGAGGAAATCAACAGTATATTTCTCTTCTGGCATTTAGTCTCTCTCTGCCATTACGTTTGTTTGACCGACCTGTCATGAGTTAACAACTTTTGCTTGATCTCTCTTGGTTTACACACATCCATCAGTTCCATATCGTTCCCTGTCAGTTCTCTGGTTTCGAGTTGTCAATTACACCCTTGTGTGAATCCATACCTTCTCTCACCTCCATCTATTCATCTTTGTCATGCTTTACCCAATTCCAATTTTCCGTCTTTATCACTCTCAGATTTATACCCGACAAGATCTCCATCCATCTATTTTGTATTCACACACTCTCCTCTTTCTCCAGCTTGACGTGTTACTGTATTTCTCTTTGATGCACTGAGAAAGTGGTTAGCGCTTAATGAACGGGTTCTGGGTTCAAGCCCGAC
The DNA here is from genome assembly GCA_025399855.1 of Forbesichthys papilliferus. Taxonomy (NCBI): domain Eukaryota; kingdom Metazoa; phylum Chordata; class Actinopteri; order Percopsiformes; family Amblyopsidae; genus Forbesichthys; species Forbesichthys papilliferus. The sequence continues at coordinate 270 of JAODOY010003265.1, read as the reverse complement.
TTCAGTCGCCTGAGGAGTTTATGTGTTTACGTTACTGTTTATCATTCCACACAGCACTTGGGGAACACTCATTGAGATACTTAAATATTCAAAATGTCAACCAGAGTGTTATTGGAGGATATTTCAATATTAATGTCCTCACTTTTTTCAAAAAGTAACATTTTTATGGTGCAAATCAAGGTCAATGACGTAACCATATATGGTTCCTTGCCCTTATATGGTAAAAGTTTTCCCAAAAAGTCTATATATATAAAATATTACAAAAACACA
>JAODOY010003264.1:0-11646 GCA_025399855.1 Forbesichthys papilliferus | reverse complement strand
ACCATAATGCTTAATGATTTGGCACAGCCACTCAGTTTTAATGTTTGTCTAATAACCCTCTTATACACATTACTCTACTAAACTAAATTTGAATTGTTAATGCATTTTAAACACTATGGTGTTATGGTGTCAGTGCCAAACACTCTGAAAAGCACTGTGAAAGCACTGTTAAGGGACCAGCCAAGCAGACAGATCTAGTCTGCATGGGGATGTGACAGACGCACCTCGGCAGGGATGTCAGTCTGGGAGCCCGTCTCGGCGTACAGGCGAGGTATGGACAAGTCCGAGTTGGCCAGCGAGGGACTGCTACCCCACAGCTCCTGCTGGGAACCTGAGTCCAGCCGGAAACCGTCCTTCAGAACCGCCAGTTTCTGCAGTGACATGAGGGCCCATTAGAGGATAGAGGACAGGGCTTTGTGCTGGGAGGGGCTTTGTGCTCGGAGGGAAAACCAAAATGTAGCGACATCGTGGTCTTGAAAGGGTGGGTGAATCAATATAACCACAAAGGAAGAAAGCAACACCACTTGTAAGACCAATGCAGATCATTTTCTGTTTAAAATCCAACATGTTCAGCTGGGGAGCAACCGCGAGATGATCCTGCCCTCCTATGACAATACAAGGAAAACATCTTACAACCCCAGAAAAACAAGTTATTAAGAGCTTGTGAGTTCCCTGTGCACACAGATGCCCCCCCCCCCCCCTCCCCCATATCACCAGGCTATCTAAACCTCTTGTGATGGGACATAACATTCACTAGAGAGCTTTGTGAATACATATCTTACATATCAAACCCTGACTCACATATTCATGAGCGCAACTAGATAATGCTTTAACAACCGTTAGCAAATAAAATATGAAATATATAAAATATATAAGTGCAGTTGTTACACTGACTGTCCATCTTTGATGCAGCTTATGAATGTCTTCTATTGCTACACCGTCTGCTCCTGAATGTGGCTTATCAGGCAGATTTATTGACTAACTACTCTTGTAAAAATGCCTGGAAGCAGTGTCCATGGTTTATTGTAACTCATGTAACACATGTCATTGATAACACACACACACATACAGAGATTTACAGTATTATGTCTTATTGGCACTGAACACACTGTATTAAAACAGTGTGCAGAATTCATGCACATGAGGTTGTCAGCCATAACTTTGTATACACACACAAATAAAACACATGCAGTCACAAAAACACACGCACTCAGAGCTGTCACCTACAGCTGTCGGAGCAAAACACACCGCCCCCTCCCCCCCTCACACACACGCCCCTCTTGAGTGAAGATGGCAAGCTGTCATCCACAGCACCCACCTAGCTAACCTCCGCCAGTCTACAACCAATTCACATGCCTTTGTCTCATCATCCTGCAGCCAATTATGTCAACGTATAGCTCTCCCATCGTTGAAAACCCTTGCTTTCTTTCCAAATCCATCTCTTCCTTATGTTTCAGAAATTCATATTTATATTACTGCTCTCCTTCTATCTTCTGTAAAAATATTTATATATTTTACTAGAGAACCAGTTTCAATGGCAATGGCAACAACTGTATCGCCTCCGTTACTTCGTAAAGATGCTTCAAGGAAAAAGAGGATCTAATGTGTTCACTCCGTCGGCTCCATCGGCCGGTTACGCACCTGCATGAGCTGCTGCTTCTCCCTCTCCCCGGAGCTGATGGCATCTCGGATGGCACGGACCTCGCTCAGGATGGCCTGGGCCTCCTGGATTTTGTACCCATACGGGCTGTTGGAGACCTTATGGTCTATCCTGAGACACAAGAATAGCATATTACGATTCAACATTCATTAAAAAGGTGGCCGCCGATCCCCTTTCCTGCACTTCTGATTGGTTCGCAGAACACCTCAGGAGGACAGCGTTCAGCTTTCAGTCCATTTCACTGAATGTCATCGTTGACATTTTAATCAATACAATGTCATCACACGGGCTGGTAAGATATCTCAAAGTCTTATGCAGTCTTGCGTAAGTGACGTTGAGATGACTGACAGAGGAGGTGGCAGCTTTCTTTGCCCTCAGCAAGGAGGTTAGCCACCTTGGTTGTATAGCCTACCATGACACGAATATAGAAGAACATTGATGTGCATCATTGACTGTAACACCACCAAACTGTAGGGCTGTCCTGAATACCATTTTACAGGCTTTGAATACTTGATGGTATTTCCGAATGAGTATTCGAATACTCTCTCAAAAACACCATTATAACCACAACTATAATTAAGAACTATAACAGAAGTAATCTTCCGATTCCTAGCTTCAGTGAGCACACATGTAAACATAGCCATGCGCTCAAACCTGCTGAATTAGCCAATAAGAGTGTGCGTTGAATGAATAGCCTCGCTCTCTTCTTACAAAAAAAGAGCCAAATGCAATCAGTTGTGTTGATGACACAGTGTAGGGCAGGCAATTACATTTTAACATGTGGGTGTATATGGATACAGTAGGGAGTAATGGTAAAACATGCATGCATAATGTAAAAAAAAACAAAAACTCGAATCCCAAAATTTAAATCGAATACATACCCAACGAACAAATAACCGAATATTTGGGGCCAGCCCTACCAAACTGTATTTAACCAACATTCCCTTTCAGGGATCGGGAGACCGTGGGTGTAAATGCATGCCAAAGGCTATGGTGCTGCGTTGTGTCTAAAAACGGGATCAAATCTGCCTCAAATGGGAGAGTGGCATAAGAACATCATCTAACAATAAGTGTTGCACAGTGATTACACTATCACTCCAGTGACAGAGAATGCATTATTTATAGAGAGAAATAGAAGGAAATACACTAAATATATAAACACAACGAGAGAAACAGAGAGAACTTTGGGTAACGCAGGGATTGGAAAGACTGTCATGGACAAGTCATGCATGAGGGTGGACAACAGGTCCTCCCACATTCCTGTGGGGTGGGTGTTGGATTCTAGACTGTATCAGACCAGGAGAAGACAAGTAACCCTTTGTAAACACTACTGAGCAACATAATACACCTTTACCACAGGACAAAGAGGCAGACTTAGTAAAGGCGACTTCATCCCAGACAGATCACTACACCACTGTAGGAACATGGAACTTGTGTTACTTTGCGTTGGATTTATTTACTTGAAGTTACTAGCGTTACCATCTGATATGATTCGTTGACAACTTGCAACCCTCCCCGTGCATTTTGCATGTAGTCAGGCAAATATATTACCATTTAAAAAACCATAAACATTTACAAATACAACTGTAAACAACTATAATATTCCAACAATAAATAAATACACTGTGTGACATAATTATTCATCCCACTAAATGTATCAAAACACACATTTATAAACCCTCTACGGGTATTGCAGTAGTTCACGTTTTTCGTACGGGTGAGTCGTCCGACCCCCTCAATTAGAAGCAGATCTATATAGCCTAGCTACTGACGTAGTGCTAACAGAGGCGTAATGGGGTCTTAAATTGAGTAATTAGCTGACTATGACACGTGTTTCATCCAAATACATGTTTTAAATTCTAATCCAAATATAATGCAATTTTGTGGTTATTGAAGGACAATCACTACCACTACCCATGTAGTGTGAATGTGTACAGCCCTGTACAAACATGTACAGTACAAATTTCCTGCCCTTTATTAAATTTTCACTAGACAAACACACACACACACACACACACACACACACACACACACACACACACACACACACACACACACAGGACATTTAATATCGTACTCACACTGTCCATGAATAAAATAACTAACCATAGAATAATTGCCAAACATTTCTTCATCTCTCAATGTGAGCTAGTATTGTAACTGTATACATTTTGTATCAAATCCTCTCCTAGGAGATACAATGAACTCCCATTTTAAGATAATTCCTATTACAGTTCACAGTGCTTGGTGGAGTCCGTTGACTTTAAACAGTCAGTGGAATGTCATGGAGGACAATTCAGAGGAATGTCGTCCAACCGGTTTACCTCTGGGGTGCTCATAATCCCAAAAGGCTCAAAGTACTTGCCTGAATCCTAAACCTAGGATGAATACAACAGGATTTCCTGTTAAATAACTCTCCCAAGTCATTGTGGTACCTCAATTTGCCAAGTAACAGACACTAAGTGTCAGATGTAGATACAGACCTGTAGACTCCTCCATCTCCTTCAACCTCAGCAAAGCAACAAACCCTGAATTAATAAATGACGACAAATAGCAAAACTTACTGTTTCAGCGTTTCAAATCCCTGTTCTTTGTACTGAAGCTCCTGTTTCATACAGGCCAGGTCTCGCTTCAACTTACTCACCTGTGAGAAAGAGAGAGAGAGACCCAGATCATATCATCTTCTCATGTGTTCCCCTCTACTAATAGTAGTAGCAACAATAGCAGTAATAGTAGTAGCAATACTGATGGCAATGGCAGCAACAGCTGTAGTAGTAGTAGATTTCGTCTGAGATGTTTGCTTGTTTGAAATTTGTTGAGACATCTCAAAATGTAATACCATGTCCAGCAATATTTTGATAAATTAACAACAAAATTACATTTGTTAATTGAATTAAGAACAACTAACATTATAACATGTTGCAAACAACATTCCATGATATTGTTTATCCATATAGTTCTTAAATGTGTTAATTGTTTACCGTGTGGTATTAATGTATAATGTGCATTCTGACCTTGGCCAGGTCTCGCTTGGGAAAAACATTCTTAACGCCAATGACACAAACCTGGCTAAATAAATAAATAAATAATAGCAGTAGCAGTGTCACTGAAAATACTAAGTAAAGTATTAACTAAGCAGAGTTAGTATTAACCACAAGAGCTGTTGGCAGTACTTAACAGCAGCCGATTATTAAGATTCAGTATCTTAAATACACATTGGAATGCAGAAGAAGAATTCCTTAATCCTCAACTGAAATACAATCCCAGAAGTAAAGTCGGAAAGTACTGAAAAGAAATGTGAAGCTGAATAACAGCTACTGTACGCAGGTACTGTACATTGTGGCAAATTAGATATAATTAAAAAAGATCTGTCTGTGAAAATAGTTGGGGACCCTATAGTTATTCAGGAAATATACAGTGAATGGGATAAATAGGGACTCCAAAGTGTGTGTAGCCTACTATTTTGAGAGTAAGGCAATTTACAATACACTTCTTTCAAACATGATTCCAGACAGACGCAAGATATTTACCCGGCTTTTAGAGGTGACGATCTCAGCTTTGAGAATCTCCGGGTCGTACTTACTGGAAGAAGAGGACCTGGAATTTACTGTAGTATAGGAAAAAAAAAAGAAAATGACATTCTCTTTTCATCCGTAGCTTCTCTATTCAAATGTTCCTATTTAACAATGCTTTCTAATTCCAACGATTCGCTGATTAGTAGCCTAAATATCTAACAATTATGAGTTAGCATTCCAACCAGAGGTTTATCTTAAACCACCAAAGCCTTCTGCCCAATCACAGGGGTTGGTGTTAATTAACATGAATATATCCATCCATCGTTGATGGTTTGTACTTTTCAGGTAGTCTCTTACAGCTGGTCTGGGAGCAGGACTTGTCTCTCCAGGTGTCGTGGAGCTGTCGGTACTCCTGCTGGGCTAGACGGAGCCTCTCCTCTTTCACCTGGTAGATCTCCTTCTGGGCGCTGAGGGCGTCCCGAGCCACGTCAAGGTAGTCCCGCAACATGGCCTCCTGCTCCCTCTGCCACTGGGCCCGGGGGTCCTCCAGCTGAGTGCTTTCTGGGGGGCGGGGGGGAGGAGGGAAAGAGGAGAGGAATGTGCTGTATAAAAATAGATGACGCTATATGTGCTTATTGCAGTTCAAATCTAATGTGTGGTGGTGCCTGCCGCTGACACAGTTGTTTTGTACATTTTATTCTCATGTGTGTACATGTGTCTTACTGGTGTTGTGGTCGACATAGTATGCTCCTACAGCTGGGTCAAAAGCCTCTTCCCAGCCAACCGGTAGCTCGTCTCCGATGCAGTCAGCGAACGTCAAAGGTTTTGTCTGCCTTAAAAGACACGGAGTAGACATTTTAACACAACATTCTGAGTCACAGCATATGCAGTAGTAGCAGGTATAAGAAAATAATATTATTGTATAAAAACAATTTTATTTATGCTCATTTATATAGAAGTATATTTTATATTTTATAAACAGGATCATTGGTTTTGGCTTTAAATGTTTGAAAACCACTGCTAATGCTAATAAAACACCACAAGCAAATTATTTTACCTTAAATCATACTAAGTTGTGTGGTCTCCTTTTCTCTGTGTGTGTGTGTGTGTTTGTGTGCGTGCGTGTGTGTGCCTGTGTGTGCGTGTGCGTGTGTGTGTGTGTCTTGCCAGGCACAATAGCTGAAGCTGGTTATAGCATTCCACAGGCAGCTCTGAAACATTGCCTGGACGTTTCTGGGGCAACCCACAAGACCCCAGGTTTCCGGAGAAGGAAGGGGGGGTTCGTGCACACACACACACACACACACACACACACAGAGACCGAGGATTTTAAGTGCCAGTCTTTTCTAGGTCCCAAATGTTTCACTTTACTCCCATTAAGGGAGTAAAGTGTTTGTGTGAATGAGAGACACTGTTTACATCAACAACAGATTTTCCATAATAGGTCTGAATGGAATAATAAATAAATCAACTGATTTTATTCAATATAATTCCCTAGCAATATAAGTTATATAAAGATAATATTTAACTACTGTAGAGCGCATGTGTGTTTATGGTGTTTATGGTGGATATAATGCACCTTACTGACAGTGTACCATATTGTCTCTATTCACTATTCACTTAATTACTACATGTAATTACTACTATGAGTATCCGGGCCATGTAACTGATTCTATTAGTGGTTTCTAACTGTGCACACCATGAGGCCTAAGAACACATGGAAATGCATTCCACCTCCCCAAATGATGTCATTAATTAGCTAGGCCCACTATGGTTAAATATGGTGATTAGTTAAGTCAACGGTTTCACACAAGCCTACAACAAAATGGCAGAAAACAAATTACATCGTACAGATCAAATGTGCTCCAGTGGAAATCATGTTTAGCCCTTCCACTTGAGGTGTGTCACCTCTGTTTACTTCTGTTTGCAAAAATGCAGATGAACGCAGACAGACACAGAGTGGATTCTGTAACTCCTGGGTGAAACTGAACTGGTTCCTTTTTCAGTTGATAAATAATAAACAGGTTCACAGTAAACCCCCTTTGCCACAATTTATATTTAGCCCTGATGTAGGGAGCTAGAAGAAGAAAGACTCTTGCTTGCATAAAAACCCATCAGGCTGGTCTACTGTATAATTTGATTCCGAGTGCTAGACTAGATGAAAAACATCCCCATCCCGATTTTTAATGCTTAATAGCATAGGGATATTTTAAAAATAAACGTTTTAATGTAAAAGCTCACTTTCAATTGCTATCGTATTGGACATTTTTAAATTCTCAGGTAGGCGTTCAGAAATGCAATACAAGTCCAAAGGAAAATGACAATGTGTCATTTCTGCCATTAAGGCAAATATTTCCACAACAGAGTCATCAAAAAAAAAAAAAAAAGGATTATGCAACCAACGCTTGAAAAGCTTGCATATACTGTATACATTCAGTGTGTTTATTAGACCATAAAAACAGTGTTAGTCAGCTGCATGCTGCAATACCAGTGCTTTATATGTAAAATATAAACACAATCCTGGCCATTGTGTGCTGTGAAGCGAGCGATGTTTACGTCTTCCTCAGCCTGCATTATCGACTATAGGTGACATCTGCGGTTTGAGATGTGGCTCCCACATAACAGGTAAATCGGGTATTCCAGCTGAAACACATGAGTGTGCACACACAGACGTGCACGGCAAGTTTCACATGCCCAGAGCCAGCGTGTATATGGGAAGGCGAGCTGCGTGGCTGAGCGGTGAGTCACACCAGCAGGCCATAGACATTCCTTAAGTGCATTTATGGGCCTCCAATTTCCATTTTTATAACTGGTCAAAGTCCACCATTAAAACACATACAGTATATCACTCCTCCCACACACACTACCTTAAATGTTTCTATATTTGGTTTAATTAAGTATCCCCGTCACGGTCACATAAATGACATTAAAAAGATAAACTATGTCCCGGAATTAGAGAAGACATGATACTGTATACAAGTGTACACTTTACTAGTTCACTGTGGGAATGTTGTGTGTTCTCTCTCTATCTCTGCACAAGCAATCGCCATTACATTTCTGGCCACTTTGTAGAGCTACTGGGGTGACAATATTTGGAACTGTTGAGTTGATTTTGTCTTAGTTTGTGTTCAGAAATACCCTTGTGGCTAAACAAAGGTACTACAAAAACCCACTAATCTCTACTCCTCTCCCCACCGCTTTTCAAATTTAACACCTTAGGCTAACGAAAGCTACATGTTTTACGCTCCATATATCCTACACAGTTAATGTGACAATTTTGCACGAGGGCACATTAGATTCAAAAATATGTCTTGTTTAAATTGTGAAAAGGAATATTTCCTGTGATTAAAGATACACCTTCCGTGCGAGACATAAACTAACAATGTATTACAGCTTTCACAATTGAAATGATTGACTGAGTCAATCTGAATGCTAATTGAGGCATAGTAGAGTGTGTTTATTACTCTGCACACATATAACTGTACATATCCATTATTTGTCAGAATGGTCAATACTGCATATATCTGTAAACTTTGACCTTTAAAATGATGTACAACAAGATCATGCCATCTGATTAGTCATGCATTAAAGGTGAAATCTGTAGGCTTGTTTGTGAAATGAAAGTGGATTATTTGAAAATTAGAGAATTGTAATAGAGGCTGAATGATCCACAATGACATTGAGTGATATGTTGAAGTACTGATATGTCTCAGAGGACCGCCCAAGTGTTGCTTGCAACCATAATTATTATTATTATTATTATTATTATTATTGTTGTTGTCGTTGTTGTTGTTATTCGGGTATGGGCAATTAATAACATCCAAGCTAAAAAGCGCAAGATTTAATTTCAACACTGACTTGCTTAACGGTCGGCTAAACAAAAACAAACTGCTTAAGGCCCCGATATACTTGCTTTTGTGCAACGCGTACAGGTAGACAAGCGGCTGCGTCGCAATAGGAATTCTTCATATACTTGCCTATCTACCTTGCATGTGCTTGGAGGATTTTAAATATATCAAGTAGAGGGCAGATCAGGGCCGAATCATCCCTGGCTGAAACCAAAATATTTTCCTTGACTATCTTCAAATTTCCAAAACAACCAACATGTCAAAATGTGGAGCGGCATGGAGACATCATATAGATGTTAGGTAATTACAAACTAGCTCTACGAACTTCTCTTTGAAACTTTCTGCCATTGTTCTTTGCTTAGAAACTGCTGTTGATCTGCTTGTACGATCCTGATACTGGCCGCACTTTCATTTGCTGTATTGAATCATGTGTACTTGTAGCAAGGATGCAATGTTTTTACACATTCCAGATGGACTCTTTTATTAATTACTTGTACAAAGCTAATAAACTATCTAATTTTGACAGTACAGGTAGGCAGCTGGCAGCTGCTGTGTGCATTTGTAATATATATCCACCTCTTCCACACTTGTTCAACGATAGTCTACCACAACTTGAAAGTAATAGACCCTTTGAGAATGTTCGTATAAATGCATTCTAGGGCCACCAAAACACTGTAAAGAAATGCAGTCTAGGGCTGGCCCCAAATATTCGCTGATTAGGGAATTCGTTCGTTGGGTATGTATTCGATTTCAATTGGGAGTAAAGTATACTTTTTCACATTATGCATGCATGTTTTACCATTACTCCCTACTGTCTCCATATAAACCCACATGTTGAAAAGTAATTGCCTGCCCTACACTGTGTCATCAACACAATTGATTGCAATTGGCTCTGTTTGTAAGAAGAGAGTGAGGTTATTCATTCAACACACACTCTTATTGGCTAATACAGGAGGTATATGCTATAGTGTTTTTAATGGTGTTTTTGAGTATTCAAATACTCGTTCTGAAATACCATCAAGTATTCGAAACCTGTAAAATAGTATTCGGGACAGCCCTAGCAGTCTCGTATTAAAATGAACTCACATCATAGACTCATTTAATGTTTACAAAAATAATGCACTTTACAGCCTATGTGAGGCTGAGGCAACAGAAATATGGTGCACTGGTAAATAAACAGCGTCAGAATGCCTCAAAGCTGCTATTTGGTATAGCGTGCTAAAATAAGTAATAATAATAATAATATAATATGTTTATAGCTCAGCTGGGTCACGTAATTAGCACATTGCTCGAGCTCGTGTTTCCCTCCGGTTGGTGTAGTTTGCGCTAGGTTTCTGACTGCCTGCATTTACCATTAATTTTGTCTAAATGCTTCAAAATAAAACTACATATTCGGTTCCATACCTAGTTAGTATTACAAGTACACAGCAGTACCATATATGTTTCAGATGTTTGTTAGACCAAAGTGCGGTGGCGGTGACGAGCGGTGTCTTGCCAAATTGTGTATTTCTGCTGAAATTCAAATGAAGATTTTATTTTGATGGCTCTGTATTCCTGCTCAAAAATATTTTAACTGGAATACAAGGACATTATTCACTATAATAGGCCACATAGCAGGTAAGATACTGTAGTCATAGGATAATTGTAAAATACATATGTTATTTATTTTATATGGGGCTTATGGCACGTCTATTGCACAAATGCAAGCATTGCTAACTGAATCAACATTGGATCGAATCGATTTTGGACCTGTGATTCGGAATCGAATCAATTCTGGAAATCAGTGGCGATACCCAGCCCTACTTCCAACTGCGATTTAACATTTCATAATTCCATTCTAAAGCTCCATTCAAAATTCTCCAAGCGGCATGTCTCCTCTATATAATGTTTCTGACACTACCATCTGCTACTAAATGTAGCTAGTGATCTAGCTATGTATGGTATTTGAAACTGAAGCCGAGACTATTGCTCATTGCCTTTCTGTATGACAGCATGATCCTAACATAAATCATGTGTGACATGGCAGACAATAGCTGACGCCCACATCCATGAAATATAATCACATCACCTAATGTGCATCACCTGGTTTGCAGTGAAATAAAAACAGAGACCTGACAAGGAAATCACAGCACAAATGTGATTTACTGAGAAATAAAACAAGGGTAACCAAGGTGAAACTTTGAATTATATATTTGAATATTTTCAGATAACGACAATGTAAAAAATAAAGCAACTGTAATTCCAGCCTAAACCTTTATCATAACTTATCACCAACATAACATGTGAGATGCTTTGACAATAAACCAAATCAGACTCATCTTGGACTGCAGCAAACATTTCCTCTACTTTCTCCTGCCCTCTCTCCCTACCAAGGAAGCATCCTTGACATTGAGAAACACCCTATTTCTCTCTCTCTCTCTCTCTCTCTCTCTTCTTCTACTATGTTATTTAGCTCTGCCTCTCTTCTTCTGCTGTTATTTATCTCTCTCTCTCTCTCTCTCTCTCTCTCCTTCTACTATGTTATTTAGCTCTGCCTCTCTTCTTCTGCTGTTATTTCTCTCTCTCTCTCTCTCTCTCTCTCTCTCTCTCTCTCTCTCTCTCTCTCTCTCTCTCTCTCTCTCTC
>JAODOY010003263.1:0-11649 GCA_025399855.1 Forbesichthys papilliferus | reverse complement strand
CCCCCCCCCCCCCCCCCCCCCCCCCCCCCCCCCCCCCCCCCCCCCCCCCCCCCCCCCCCCCCCCCCCCCCCCATGTAATGCTGGAGGGTCCTTTTGTAGTTGTGGGTGATTGTTTGCTGTTCCCCGATGAGAGTTTAGCGACTGTTTTACGCTGCATTCACCTCCACCATGTGTGTGTGTCCTTGTGTCCCTGCACCCCCCAACCTGCGTCGCCGTGACGATGGCAGACTTCTTCTTCCTTCCATGAGAGTATAGCGACTGTTACGTGCCTGTTTTACGCTGCATTCAATAGATATCCACATGTGCACGTTAATAGAGCGATATCTACATGTGCAGTTAATAAAGACCATATCCACATGCTCGCAAGCTAACTGTAAGCTAACACACGTCGAATTGACCAAATATTTCCTCGTAGTTGGTTATCTTACCATGCTGTGAGTGTCTGAAATAATAATCAGGTGTTTCTGCCCTAGCTTCGTAAATAGGAACGTAATAAAAATGGTGAACACTGCTCACATCAACAAAGCCTTTGGCTTCGCAACGTGTTTCCAGTGTGGGGGATGGAGCTTCTGAGGGAGTTTGTTTTTATTTGAGCTGGAAGTTAGCATCTTCAATTTAAATTCGCCGTGAGAATCAGTCTGGAAAGCCTAGAAAACGTTGCAAATGTGTCCGAGCAGCAAGTGAGCTTTCCGTGTTCATAGCTATACGTGGTTAAGATGGTTTATGTGTGGGCGTGGTTTAGGAGTGCCGACAGCGAAAACGACCAGATGGTTCGTCCAATCAACCGCCAAGTATTTGCAACAGTTTTGATAGACGGCTCCCTGGATGGACGTGTGACAAGCCATCCATCTGTCACGTCAGATTAGAAGTTAGCGAGTGTTCTGGAGAATGACAGACCTCGCTTTTAACGCCTGAGGGCCCCAAGTGGTCCCGGCCCCTCACTCTGGGAACCCTCCCAGTGGGGTGCAGGGCCTCTGTGTCTCAGCATGCCTCTCACAACAGCTGCTGTGTGGCAGCCAATCAGAGAGCTCGCTCTGAGAGGATTCAGCTCAGGGAGCAGTTCAAATAAACACACATTAGAACAATGTAAACAATTAGATGCAGTGAGAAACGTGTTCATGTGGGTTATACCAATCACAAACACGCACTCACACACACACACAGTGCATTAGACTGTAACCGCAGATTGTTTGATAGACAGACAGTTAGCTAATCTGTTTAACAGACGTTTGTAACTTACAACACACAGACAGACACAGTGTAGGCCAACAAAAGTAATATAACTGCTCCTAAATGCTACTAGGCTCGTAATAGTCGGTTGTGCGCTTCTAAAGGACGTCCCCTATAAAGGTAGGCCTACAGTGCTGCAGATAGACAGTCTCTCCGTGCACTATATGTAGGCCTACAGTGCTGCAGATAGACAGTCTCTCCGTGCACTATATGTAGACCTACAGTGCTGCAGATAGACAGTCTCTCGGTGCACTAGGTAGGCCTACAGTGCTGCAGATAGACAGTCTCTCCGTGCAGTAGGTAGGCCTACAGTGCTGCAGATAAACAGTCTCTCCGTGCAGTAGGTAGGCCTACAGTGCAATAACTTGCGCTAAGCGAATCTGTCCGCATTCACGTGAGCTGGTTGAGCACGCACGCGCGCGCGCACGCACGAGCGATCGGTGGGGAAGGCAAGGTGACGCAAGAGGGCGGTCCGGCAGCGCGATTGGTTCGAGCCGCTCCGCCCTCCCGCTGTGTAACTTATTCTGAGTTCGTCCGGGCGGAGTCGGCAGCAGGATATATTGGTGCGCCCTTCGCACGGTACAGCTGGGTACGGCTTCTTCGAGTTAGGACTCGTGTACTCCACGGAACGATCTGCCGAAGCAGGAAAGGGACAAAGAAGGAAATCTCTCTAACGGAAATAACCAGTTCACACAATGCCCTCTGACAAAGACGATGGCGGATGGAAGACATTTCTGTGGAATTCAGACAAGAAAGAACTCCTCGGCCGCACGGGAGGAAGTTGGTGTAAGTACTCATCGAGGCTCCTAATAGCGGAAAACAGCGTTTAACGGCGAGTATTCTCTAAGACACAACTTGAGCCGCACGTTACCGAGCGCGTCTCGTCTGGTCGGTCGCTCGAGTTTTGTGTGAGAGCGCATCCCACCTGTTTGATTTGACTTTGCTGCATTTCGGCCGTCGTCGACCAGACACGGAGTGATCACCTTACTTACAGGCCACTGGCCTCGCAATGTGCTCACGTTATGGCGCTTCACACTGTGCTCTTCGTGACAACTCTTTTTGCACACTGACCAGTGAAGCGCGTCTGTTTCTCAAAACCAGGCCGTCGTAACCCGCGGTAAATTCATTCATTTCGGGCAAGGGGTGTGTTTATAGTAGCGGGGGCTGTTGGCGTGTTGTAATTTTCCGTTACGTCTAGGGTCTAATTGTATATGTAGCGAGCCCGACCGTTAACGACGTCCACACACCGGCTGTCACGCTCGGCGTGGACAAGAGAAAGTTGTTTTGTGGAGCGTCGCAGTCCTGGGGTTAAAAATGCATCATAGTCCAAGGTGAGTCAGGGTGACGAGTCTGTGCCTTGTGGCGATACGGGGACAGTCTTGGTTTGCCAGATCAGGTGTCACTGGAGCCGGTTTCAGATCGATTATCTGTTCGGACCTTCATCTGGTTTCCAGTGCCTACGTCAGAACTCGTGCCCTTCCGGTAACGGCTCAATGTCACTGTATCGTTGCCTCCTCCCCCGAACACTACACCTCAGCTCTTCTTGTAGATGTGGAAACTTGTTATCTCGTTAACTTGTCTGTAACTTGTCTGTCAGACTGGCGCGGATGACCGGACCGGGACTCCCTGACAGCCTTTCGTGCTTGGGACGTCAGGGTAAAAATGCTGATGCGACGTGAAGCGGTACCGTGCGCAATGCAGCGCCAAGGCGCACAAAGTCGTGATTGATACATAGACAGCCCCCCCACCCCTTCTTCCCACACACACACACACCCTCCATAACCCCCACCACAATACCTACCTGCGCCTTTTACTACAGTACAAACTAATGCAAATGAAACGACCATTGAGTGAAAAAGTTAATATTTGACAGAAGCATATAGTATAATGGTGTCACACAGGTTGTCACGGTTGTATGCCCAAGACCCGCAGCTCAAAGCAAAGTGTAGATAGTAGACTCTTCTATTGAGGATGTGACCTGTTTGACATTGTTATCTGCAGCAAAAGCAGTCATTTGAATTTGAATCAGTGCTCATATACATAAGGGGTAATTATCTCTGAATCACTGAAATATTCTATGTATTTTGTACAGTGAATTATTGTAACTTTGTGTGTGCATTTGTGTAAATTATAATGGACTCACACAGTGTAGTTTCTGGCAGGATCAATGGTGTAGTCCAGTTCCATTTGGCATGGGTGGACAAAGGCTGTTCAGTGAGCATTTGAATATGAATAGTATCTTTGTAGTTCCTTCCACAGCAGAAACACACAGCCTTGTGTCTCAGGTGTTCCGGCTAACAGACCTCTGCGGGCATAGGCCTGCCTTTGTTTCCATGGGCATTCAGCTAACGGTTTGCCCTTTCAGAACTATATCAAGATCCACTCAGGCAGCCGCTAGCATCTGAGTCACGACTAGCATGTTCTAAATGACACGCATGTGAGTGTAAACAACCATGCCAAAGAAAGTGTCATGCTGAGCGTGCTGTTTGCCAGAGCAGATATGTGTCTCCAGGGTTGCGTAACACGCCTTTATCAGTGTTGCACAAGAGGAGTGTTACAGCTCCGCGGTGAGCGCAGGGCGTCTACGGCCAGGGTCACTGAGATGTCTCGGCACCTACGAGGCTGTGGTGTGAACAAGCTTCAAGTTCAGGCAGTTTAACACAGACATACGGGTGATGACCTGGGCTACCTCAACACTATAATAATCGAAGACGCCTAAAATACTGGGGAGACACTAGTAGCAACACAAAGTATTCTCTGTATGTGATGACGGTGCTCTAACAGTGTGAGGCCTGCTCTACACACGCGATTACACCGCAGGGTCGCTCGGTAGCCTCCAAGCCGCCTGGTGCTCTGGGAGTGACCCCCAGCCGTTAGCTGGGGGTCAGGGTGGGTGTGCAGTACTGTCCAGTCATGTTGCCCCCCCCCCCCCACCACACACACACACACACAGACACACACACACACTGTGTGGATGTATAAACTCTCTCCTCTTCCCCAGTCAAGATCCTGCTCTTCTACGTCGTGTTCTACGGCTGCCTGGCGGGCATCTTCATCGGCACTATCCAGGCCATGCTGCTGACGCTCAGCGACTACAAGCCCAAATGGCAGGACAGAGTGGCCCCCCCAGGTAGGACCCCAGACCCCCCTATGGCCAACAGAGAGAGCGAGGACGTTATTATGATTGTTATGATGATGAGGGTGTTGTGAGCGTGCAATGGTCGCCATGGCTTGCGGGTTGCCGCACAGACGTAGGTGTCGTATGGCGTGGTGCCACTGCGTCCGTCCGACCAACAAAACGACACGCTGTTTGATGTGGAGGGGCCAGGCCCTCGCCCTGCTGGAGTTGAACCCACACCCATAGGCCTAGATGCCATGCTCATGGGTTCCTGGGCCGTGTCACCCCCAAGCGGTGGCTCCAGGTGTTGTCGCTGCTGCTGCTGCCGCCTCGGACAGGAACGCCAGCTCTGGCCGGCTGTTGGTTGGCATGGCGACCCACGCCTCGCCCCTAGTGTGCGTGCGTGCATGCACACACCTGGCGGGCGCTGCAGCAGGGAATGGCTGCTTGGCTGCGTCCCTAAACGGTGCCGTCAGCGTCTGCACAACAGGACAGAGCACCACTTGTGGAGGTCTGGCTGAGGCAGCTTCCCCCCCTTGCTGTTCAACTGCTTCACAGGCTAATTCTGGCCCTTGGCTGCTGGCATGTTTGCCCACTACTGGAGGGGGGCTGGTTGACGTGCCGCTACTGAATGTCAAACTGGAGCCAGTTGGACAGGAGCCTCAGCTGCTCACCACTTCACGTGACACCGCACAGCTGTTCCCAAGCAACACGTGCGAGTGTAGCTAGCTAGAGTGCACGTGTCTATGTAGCCGAGCTAGCATGCGTGTGGTGTCCATGTAGCCTAGCTAGCGTAGCTAAGCTAGCGTGCCTGTCCATATAGCCTAGCTGTGTGTGTGTGTGTGGTGTCCATGTAGCCTTCAGGAGGCTGAGCCCTGGTAGGTAAAGGGCTTCCATGGTACTCCAGTGCCCCCTGATTCGCCAGGTTAGGTCTTGTGGGGTATGGTCTCTTCCAACGTCACCTAGCAACAGCAGATGCCAAGATGGTTGCCGAAGGGCCAGCCCTGCCGCTAAGCACTGTGACATTCTTTTTGCAGGCTTGACGCACACGCCCCGCTCTGACAAGTCTGAGATCTCGTTCAACGTGAATGAGATTGAGACTTTCCTGCCCTACACCAAGGCCTTGAGGGACTTCATGGCGCAGTACGATGACGAACGCCAGCGGGACCAGATGAAGTTCGAAGACTGCGGAGGTAAATATTCCTCATCGGGAGGGTCTGTCTAGTTTAGTCCAACTGCAAACGAGTGTACGCACACTCAAGCTAACCGAAAGAACAAAAATAGAATATTAAAAAGAATAAACACGCATGTGACTGAAGGCAGGTTATAACTACTCAAGTAATTTGACCTTAAAGTCCAGTTTTATATTTACTAATTACTTTCAAAATCTAGAAATTGTCCCTGTAGAGCAGTAGTTCCCCAACCCTGGTCCTTGAGACCCCCTGCCCTGCATGTGGACGTCTCTCTGCTCCAACCCTGGTCCTGGAGACCCCCTGCCCTGCATATTGTAGAAGCATGTTTCAGAAGCCTGATAACCCATTCGACCCTGGTGGGGGACCACTGGGCTAGGCGGGGTCCTCAGGACCGAGGGTTGTGAACTACTGCTGTAGTTAGCTTATTTTGATCTCTTTAACTATGTTTACATGCAAACAAGTATTCCACTATTATTTTAATATGTTTGGAGAGTCAGAATTAGGGATTTCTTCTGAATTCAGCATTTCTAAGACACCTGGCATATGCCGATATATTTGTGTTATAAGAGCATGAATACAGCAGATTCAGAATATGAGTAATATGTGCAAATACGTACAATATACGTAGAACTTTTTCCCATATATTAAATTATTCTGTAGGGCAGTGCATATCTTGGGTTGTATAAAGCAGCTGCATGTTAGTGAAATATTTAGTATTATATATTAAGTAGACATGTAAAGTAGGTTAGTAGGAATATTGTCATTTTCGGAATAAGGGCAAACACCAGAATATTGTGTGCATAAACATGGTAAATGACGAACCCTTGTGCTACAACTGGTATTATGCCTTATAGCTTGGACAGGCTGAACTATGAGGAAATGTAATGCATTGATTGACTGATGTTGCTCACTCTTGTGACTCTCCTGATGAGTTGACGTTACTCTCATCCCAGAGGAGCCGGGCAAGTACATCAACAGGGGTGAGATGGACAGCGACATCGGCATCAGGAAGGCCTGCCGCTTCTCCAGGATCCTGCTGGGGCCCTGCTCAGGGCTCGACGACCGCGAGTACGGCTTCAAGGAAGGAAAGCCCTGCATGATCGTCAAGCTGAACAGGATTGTCAACTTCAGGCCAAAGGTAAAGGTCCGACTCCTGCATTGTTCTGGGACCTGATTTTAACGGAGGGAACTGAGGAGTCCGAGAGTTAAAACCTCTTGGTGGTGGTTTGCATTGCAACTGCTGATGTGCAGCAGCGAGCTAACCGAGCTAACTGAGCTAACGCTTCTGTTTCTTGCTAGCCCCCAGTGTCCAACGAGAGCATCCCGGAAGAGGCCCAGGGCAGGATTCAGCCCAACGTCATCCCCATTGTCTGCACCCCCAAGGTACTGCCACGCCATGGTCCGATTACACCATGTTACCTCTGCTAGCTACTGTGGGCTTTAACTGCTCGTCTCCAGGGCTACGTCACCTCAAATAGACCTGAACCCTCCATCACACGGTTAGAGATTATGATAGACACAGTGACGTCTAGAAACAAGAAACCGTTAATATCATGGCATTCAATGGGAGCGTAAATAACTGCCAATCACAACTCAGTTGATCATTATACACTTGTCCTTTTGAGTTGCATCTTAACAGTATCAAACACTATAGCCCAAGGGCCGACATTAAGGGATTACATTCAGTCTTCTTCCTTCCTTGTAAGCTTTTCAAGATGGGATGGTTTTTATCTTTTGTATTTGTCACTGTAACGGCACAGGCATCCTCTGTTCCCTGTTTCTTAGCCGCATGTTATTTATGCCACCAGCAGGGCTTATGGACGCCGTTAAGGCGGTTATTATTCACATATCTTGGATATGCCAGCAATGTTCTATACTGCTAATAATAACTTTGTGGGGTCATAGCAACTTGCTAGGTCTAATAATTGAATTCTAGATGGTCATAGTAACATAGCAGGTTAATAAGTAAACTGTATATGGTCACAGTAACATGTAATTAAAGTTAGTCATTCTCCAGAACTCTTGCTAATTTCGATCTCAAAACAATATCCCTCTGTGTGCCGCTCCACAGAGCGTAGTACTGCAGCTTTGTTGATGTAAGTGGTATTCGCCACTTTATGTTCCTATTTATAGAGCCAGGCTGTGTAGAAGTACAATTCTATACATTTGTTTTTCCAACATGCACAGAACGGTAGGATACCGAAATGCAAGGAGATATTTGTTGAATTTGACAAAAAGGTGTATTAACCTACAAATGAGCTTGCGATGGCGGACTACACCTTTTAAACCCATACATGGTCACGTTGATGCAGCACCATCAACGTCTATGAATAACCCTTTATGGTGCCCCCTCGCAGAGAGAGGAGGACGCGGGGAGGGTCGGCGAGATCAAGATGTACGGCATCGGCGGTGGCTTCCCCCTGCAGTACTACCCCTACTACGGCAAGCTGCTGCACCCACAATACCTGCAGCCCCTGGTGGCCCTGCAGTTCACCAACCTCACCATGAACATGGAGGTGCGCGTTGAGTGCAAGGTGTACGGCCAGAACATCGACTACAGCGAGAAGGACCGCTACCAGGGACGCTTCGACCTCAAGATCACCGTCAACAATAAATTATGACCGCCATCGGGGACGTAGCGCTCCCACCCTCCCCGCCCCCCAACACCCCTTTAAACCTTACACTATTTCAGGAGCTATAACTGTAATTTAGGAGCCGTGGACCACACGGTTAGGCGTTAGATCGGTAGGTTAGCAGAATCACAACTAGTCTTGACTTAATTAAATAGATTTTTGAAAGATGAAAACACAACTGCGACTTCCATGGGACCGATGGCGTAATCTGTCTTCAACACTAGCTCACCGCGCTGTCTGGTGCTCACAGGTCGAGAAGCCTAATGAAACCTATTTATTCTGCTGTAAATGAGGATATTCCACGAGCCATGGGACATTGTTCATTTGACTGTAAATCCTTATTCCACGACCGTTGTGTAGCAAGCAGTGTTTGTCCCTCCTTATATTGATGCCTTGTGTGGTTTCTCTATCTATTTCTGGAGCGTTAAGTGCAGTAGACGCATTATTAGGTCCTTTACTGTGTCTTGTTTATTTTTTATTTTAGTTTTCAAAAGCTTCTGCAGTCCAAGGTGTGTGTGCGTGTGTGTGTGCGCGTGTGTGTGTCTGTGTATATATAAATGTATACTTGATTTGAAGAATTAGTTTGACACGGTACGCTCTGATCTGTGTGAGGAAAAAGGCTGCACTCCAGGGAATCTAGTTCCCTTCTTTTTGTCTTTTACGTCTGATCAACAGGAGGTTTATTTCGTTTCTTTTAAATCACGTAAATGTGGGGCAGGGGGTTTTATCAACTTTGTTCAGGCTTTTAATTGTGATTTTTCTTTTCTTTGAATGTCGTACCGAGGCCAAGGGTCTAACCCTAGGACAGCGGCTACATTCAAAGACGTTATGTTTGCTTTTAATTAAAATTATTATCATATTTGCTAGGTGCATCACCGCAGGTGGTGTGATGTCTGTCTGACAAATGTGTTTAAGCCATTTAACATGGCGGAACAAGATTTTCTATTTATGCAGTTGTACATTTTGTTGTTCTTTGCAGAAAAGTGTAATGTATAAATACAATACCAAAGTCAGACTGTCAGAAGAAGCGTGTTTAGCATATGAATGTTAAAGTGCTAAAGTCGTCTAGGTTTAACATCAGTCAGGTTTTCTGGAGTTAATCCGCTCTGTTATTTAATCAAAGTAAGAAACAATAAAATTAAGAAAATTACATCAGTTTCACTTGTTCCTCTACAAGAATAACAGACCACGGTTAACTAAAGTGTTTATTGCTGCACATTACAAGATATTGTATTCTCACTTGATATTATTTTATGTTAAGGGATGAAGATAGCTATTTGGTAGGATCTCTGTTAGATAAAGTTATAATAACCATCAATCCAATGTCCATTTTCAATCAGAATAAAAAAGTGATCAACAGACACTTGGTTCAAGTGTGTCATTTGCAGGATTTTAAGATGCATTTCACACTTAGAAATCTACACCATTTTATAAATACAACTATATAAAGTGATTCCTGCTACATGACCTAACACTGCTTTACCACGGCAACGCCCATAAAAGTAATATTTAGAAGAGGTCACAACGTTAAACTTAATTTCATGCTGTTAACAACCTTTCCATTTCAAATGTCAACAAAGAACACTAAAAACTCTTTCGGGAGCCTCCCTGCTTCACAGCAGCTCTCGTGATTGGCTGTTGTGTCGTGAGCTAGCTAGCTAGCGGGCTGATTAAGTGACAATAATCAGCGACGTGACAATCTCTCTTCACTGAGGCCAGGCTAACTAGCCACTTAGCTTATCAGGGTTGGCCCTTCAATGTGAAGCTCCTGAGGCTAGTCTAGGCTAGGCTAACTAGCCAGTTAGCTAGCAGGGTTGGCCTTTCAATAAAAGCATTTTTGTTAAATATTTAGGACTACGTCACATGAGAGACTGTCTAGTCTCAGCCTCTTCATCAGCACTACGTCACATAAGAGACCGTCTCTAGTCTCAGCCTCTTCATCAGCACTACGTCACATAAGACACCGTCTCTAGTCTCAGCCTCTTCATCAGCACTACATCACATAAGACACCGTCTCTAGTCTCAGCCTCTTCATCAGCACTACATCACATAAGATACCATCTCTAGTCTCAGCCTCTTCATCAGCACTACGTCACATAAAAGACTGTGCTAAACGTCTGATACACCCCTGTAAGCATGTCAGCACTATCAGGAACCCTGAGTAGGAAGTAGATTCCCATTGGCTGTAACCATAGTCTACAAATTGTACATATTTACACGCCCTATTAACAGCTTGCAGTAGAGGTCCTACACAGCCAGAGTCCAACACAGCCAGAGGTAGGGCCAACACAGCCAGAGGTAGGGCCAACACAGCCAGAGTCCTACACAGCCAGAGGTAGGGCCAACACAGGCAGAGTCCTACACAGCCAGAGGTAGGGCCAACACAGCCAGAGTCCTACACAGCCAGAGGTAGGGGCCCTACACTATTTAACAGCTGTTGATTCAGCCCCTCATGCTGCTGCACCAGAGTTTACTGGCCACTAAGAGCAGTGCAGAGTAAAGTCTGCTCCCAACACCACTTAATCACTCATGGGAAATGTGCGAGTGCAATACCATATTTGGGAATATGACCAGCATAATGAAATACAGTCACATGACACAAATTCTAAATGTTGTCACAATGGCCTCACATGTACACCTATTAACTATTAGCAAAAGGCTAGCCTGGGGCTACATGTTAGCCTAAGTATTTTTAATTTAGTCCGTGAAACTGGGATAGAACTCGTCTCCACTGTCTTAGAATACAGCCTGCCCCTATTGTGGGAGAAAAGAGCCTGCATCTACTACTGTCATCTGTTTGCCTGGGTCCTGAAATATATTGTTCTGTACAACACACACACTAACCTAAGCCTATAAATCATATTGACAAGCATAGGACTCATCCTGTAAATGATCTGCAGCTTATCAAAATAAATGGGTGATCTATAAAACCTAATATCTGGAATGCCTCTTGCCATCTGTAAATAATATCTTATCAATATATATTAAATAGACAGACACTGCTCCATCCTTCCGACCACTGATAGGCCACTATGCCGGATCAATTCTCTTCTGTTCCGGGATCATATGACAGGCTGGAGCCTTCCAGACCCCTTTCCTTATCTGCAGCCTACTGTGCATTCTTCACAGCACTGATGCTTCACGCTAGCAGTACATTTAGCTTGAGACTGGACAATCTAGGACAACACGTTGAACACAACACGTCTAGGACAACAACATGTCTAGGACAACACATCATGTCTAACAAACACGTCTAGGATAACAACACGTCTAGGACCACACAACCCGTCTAACAAACATGTCTAGGACCAGACAACACATCTAGGACCACACAACATGTCCAACACAACACGTCTAACAACATGTCTAGGACCACACAACATGTCCAACACAACACATCTAACAACATGTCTAGGACCACACAACACGTCTAACAACATGTCTAATAAACACGTCTAGGACCACACAACACATC
>JAODOY010003262.1:0-11650 GCA_025399855.1 Forbesichthys papilliferus | reverse complement strand
AGACGGTCTCTTATGTGACGTAGTGCTGATGTAGAGGCTGAGACTAGAGACGGTCTCTTATGTGACGTAGTGCTGATAAAGAGGCTGAGACTAGAGACGGTCTCCTAGGTGACGTAGTGAAGACATTGTCTGGAGCCCGTCTCTCAGCAGGCAACATACGTACCATAACTTTGATGTCTGCATGTTCACAGAGAGAGGATGCTAACAGAGAGCATCATGTTGTGGTCAGCATGTAAACAGAGGTCGACACAGCAGGTCAGGGGATTCCGTGGGTGGTCGCAGCTGCTGTGGAGGATTCCATCTGTTGTAGCTCTGGGTGCTAGCGGCTAGCAATGTCTTCACCCTATGCAGAACATTAGTGAGCTCCTGTAAAAACCCATTTACTCTGTTCTGTAACGTCTGGTTTACTGCAATTTTGGATATTAGCGCAATACAGATTAATATGAAAGGCACTGAAGCGGAGGCTGTTACCTCACAATTTCACAGCTTTAGAGAACAACAAGGAAATTAATCTGTTTGTAAAATCATTCTATATTGTGGAGGCAATTAGCTCATCGGGTAATATTGTACATTATTGTTTTATAAAATGTTTTTAAAAAATCAAAAATGAAAACGAAACATGTATTTGAATGTGAACATTAAACGTTGAATTAGAAAATATCTCCCGACGGGCCAGCTACCTAGCTGGCTAGATACCCATTCTGTGAGCGCACTGAGAAAATAATCACGTGTTCCTAGAGCCTTGGCTCTGTAAATGGGAACACAAACAAAGTGGTGCAGACCGCACCACACAACACCCACATTGGACACATGCCTTAACAGTGCGTGTGTCCAATGTGTGGGGGGCGGAGCTTCTAAGGGAGCACCCTATGGCATTGAAGGGGGTGGAGCTTCTGAGAGAGCACCCTATGGCATTGAAGGGGGCGGGGCTTCTGAGAGAGTACCCTATGGCATTGAAAGGGGCGGGGCTTCTGAGAGAGTACCCTATGGCATTGAAGGGAGAGGGGGTAATTGTTTGATTAGGTACAAACATAAACAAGCTATATCCAGAATCCCTGGCTACAACTTTAATATTTGATTGTGAAAAAAAGATAATTGTGACTTTTACTGATTGAAAATGAAATGTAGGTCAGGCTGACATCAGTGAATAATTCAACAACTGTGTGGTAATGATGGCAGACTGCTCACAATCCAACTTGGCCTCAGAGAGAGATGCATTCAGAGCAATCTGAATAGCCCCATTTCAGATTTTAGTCAGTAGATGGTAAAATTGTGGAACCTTGAGATAAAATTGAATGGAAGACACACAGTATATATAGGCTACAGTTACCCCGTTACCACAAGCAACCTGAGAGTAAATACTGTACAACTGGAATATTAGGCTATCACATAATATAAATTACAAATTATTAATTTGAAGTTGCAGCAGTGCATGTCTACGGTCTTTAAATTAAGATTTAAGTTATACGTAGTTATCGCATGACGTCATCATGGTGCGTTGCGGAAATTTTGTAGACTTTAAAAGTCAGCCATTTCCGCCACAGCACTTTATTTACATAGATGACAGTCGACAACCTCATCACTAGTTCATCATTTCATTATGAACCATTATCTGTACCTAGGTAATATTAGGTTAAACAAAAAGCACTGAAGCCAAATATGGTTGGATATTTGTTATGATGCTTGGAAACATTTCTGCACGATCTCGACTGTTCATAGACACTGAGGGCGAGATCTTTGGCTGCAGCACTCATGGTGTTTCGTCACTCGACGTAATCGTCACAGACATCAAATTACCTCACGGTCCAAAATGTTTTAAATACTGTTAGTGTGTTTTCTCCCACCTCCAGCCAAATCATACTGACTACAATCAGACATTGTCTTTAGACAGGATCTCAGTACTGAAGCTCCACCCAGCAGGGTTTAAGTGTATATCAAACTAATTATTAAAACAGAGTACAAGTATCATGCAAGTGTTTTATGTTTACGGTTGTCTCAGTAAAACCTGTTGTTGGATATGTTGGATAAAGCATTGAAAATAGCAGGAGAATATACAGTTAGGCTGTATTCACACATGAGCGGTGAAACCACTTGCCGTCCTGAAAGTACCAACGACATATTTGAAATCGACCCCTCCTTTGAAGTTAAGAACAGAAACCTTTGCTTACTTTCAGTGTGTAGTACCACCAACAAGCTTTCCTATTGGTTTTCCGCTATGCTCTGATTTGCTTCCCAAGCGCTGCCGTCCCGTTTCTAGACGCGGAGCGGGAAGCCTTTTTTGAATGGCTTTCTATGAGAGGTTCTGCTTTCCCACGACGGCATTGGCGCTCATGTGTGAATGCACCGTTTAAGTGTTAGCATACAAAAACGAAACTCTGACGTTATCTAATACCATGTACACAGTAGCCTATACTATTTGTAGAACACACTTAGGCCAAAATGGAAATACGTGAAAGCAACTAGTGTATTTTTGGGAAGCAATCAAAGAAAATATCCAAATCTACCAGATGACATTAGTTTGAAAGATACTGTGATGATCCTTGTGTTGTCATGTTCAGTGTTTGTGTCTCAGGCCTGTTTCTGTTGCTCGCTGCCCCGTGTGCCCAGTCTGGTTAGTCCACCTGTGTCTGATTAATCATGTCTCATGTGTTGCACCTGTCCATATGTAACGGTGGCCAGCAGGTAGCTGAGCGGTGAAGTTAATCCTCACTCTCCGACACCTCATAGGATGCTCTGGCGACGCAGGCCGTGGGTTTTAGCCTGCCAATGGGCTTCCATAACACCCAAGCAGTGCCACGCTGCATATATGCAATTATCATGTAAAAGGAGCCCCAAGTACTGAGTGCTTATACACAAAAACACTTTTCAGAAGGTCTGTATTAAAATGTAATGTTCCACTGGTTGTCATATTCAAGATTTCTGATATACTGCATTTGGGTTTTCATGAGCTGTAAGCCATAATCATCAAGATTAAAACAAATACAGGCAACTATTTCACTTTGTGTTTAATTAATCCACGATATAAGAGTTTCACTTTGTCAATTTAATTATAGAAATGTCTTAAAGGCAGGATTAGTCATTTTCAAGAACGCTTGCTAATAAAACCCATCCGCATGCGCTGGGCATCACTCCGCACATTGAAACACATTGTGAAGCAAAGCGTTGTACTATGGCTTTGTTGATACGAGCGGTTTCGCTACTTTGTGTTCCTATTTATGGAGACAGGGCTGTGTAGAAGTATCAGATTATTTTTACAAAATGCACGCGAGTGTTAAAATAGATAAATGCAAGGAGATATTTGGTGTATTTGAGAAAAAACGTGTATTTTTTTCCTCCTTAAAAATCCACCATAAACCAGCATGAATTCCAGTCTGGTTCATACTGGTTAGTGCTGGGGTAGTGCTGGTCTAGCTGGTGGACCAGCATAGTCATGCTGTTCTCAAGCAACATGGTTCCTGCATGCAGAACATACCTTATGCTGGTGACCAGCAATGCTGGATTTTTTAGCAGGTATTACAAATTAGCTTGCAATACCTGACCTTATATATACACTATAACTTTTTTACAATATTCTAATTTATTGAGAGCCAGTAAGACAGTTTTCCAAGTCTCTCGTCAGTCATTGTTCAGGTTAAAAAGTGATTACTCCCATATTCATGCCTATTTAATGTAAACCTGTTTTGCCCTTGAATCCTTTTTGTCTCGAGTGGAGCGTTTTGGTCCTGTCCCTCATTGAAGAGTCACAAATAGATCTTAAACAACACTAAATACAGCTAAACAAACACAACATGATGTTTCATTATATAACGTCATGACTAGGAATCATACTTTTATCGCAAATTGCTGCCCAGGGATACAGTGGCTGAACATGTTTCATAAATAATGTTGTCTGAGGGATTTTGAAACTTTAAACCTACTGAAATGTTCATGAGACTGGGGGTTAAACAGAGTCAGCTCCCGGTGGTGACGGCTCGACTAAATAGTCACGTAGAATATAGAAGAAGAAATTGTGACAGAAAAACGACCCAGACACACTTAAGAGTTAAACTAAGATTGTCTATTTCTATCTACTTTGGAATAGTATTCAGGTGTTGCAGGATTAGTTCAGAGTAAACCTTTGCATTGGTATTATGGTGTAATTCACTGTCTAAACTACAGTACATTTTAGGCGAGGATAGAATTGTCAATTTCTCCTTGTGTGTGTGTGTTTGTGTGTGTTTGTGTGTGCGTCTGTAGTACAACACAAACACACACACACACCAAGGGCCAAGCCCTTCCTTTTATCACATTCCCAGAGTGTCAGGCAGAGCATGCGCGTAGGCCCGGGTAATTTCATCTGAACGGTGGAAGTCTGCCTGGCCAAGTAGTATTTGCAAGGTCCCGCGCCTAAAAATCCAATCCAATATTGACTGGCTGTGCTGTGTGTGTGTGTGTGTGTGTGTGGCTCTTAGAACAACATTGAGTGACTTATGTTAATAAAGGCAATATTCATCTTGCATTGTATTATCAACTGTGAAAATATGTCTGAGGTACTGATCATTACCAGTGGTGTTTTTACATGTTTTATTTATTAGACTGTCTATAGCTTATTCTTCTGGCCCTGTTTAACATCTGAATTTCTCATTTAGTTTAGGTTTATTTATTAGTGGTTTAGGTGTGACGTAGGCGACCTGGAAACAATTTAAGTCAAAAACGCCTAGAGATTATACAATATAGCATCGGTTTTATTAGAATATATTAAAAGAGAAGGCTTTTCTCAATGGAAATATGTTTCCACTCTTCTCCAGACTTTTCTACTGCAAAAGTGGATATCAACAGACTGCTGGTTCACAGGTTCGTCCAATCACATTCAAGCGCCTGCCCTCTAGAATCAATAGACGGCTCCCCAGATGTACGTGTCACCTAGTGATAAGGTTCAATAAAATGTAATCCTTCCCCCACCCCCATTACAGTAATCTGGTTCAATTACTGTAATGATACAGTATGTTCCTTATGGCAAACTGCTAGCTAACCAATGCATACTGCACACAAAAAATCAAAGTAATTCTGTGTAAGAATGTCTGGCAAAACTCATTCAAGTTCAATGTAAATGCAGATGACTGGATGGGAACGGGTTAATTACATTCTGCGTGAGAACGAGGTCACGGTGGAGGCGGCCACCACATCTTGTTCACACTCATTGTCGGGGCCGTAAAACTTTGGTTGAGGTGGACGGTGTATAGGACGACCCCAGGGGTACGATATACATCTGTTGTAACTGCAGTAAAGCAGACATCCACTTCCAGGGAAGGGTTCTCATTTATATTTAACATTATGGCATTATGCCTGCTGTTAACATGTACATAATATTGTGTTCTATTGTTCTTTTGTGAATCACCTATATGTTCGTGGTCCTTTCACTGTAAAGCTGTATTTCTTGTATGAAAGAAAGACAATTTTTTAATTTTTTTTTATTAGTTTCATGGTTCAGGTTTGAAAGAAAAATATGCATAAACCAAATGTGTGTGTGTGTGGGTGTGAAAGATAATATCAGAATGCCTGCTCCTGTTGGCAAGGGGTATAATCAATACCATTTGGCGCTTGGACGGGGGACAGGTATTAATCCCAGAGGCGTGCCTCACATTTGACACTGTTGACTCTCGATACTAACCTCCATTTTTCCCTGGCGCCTGGAAATCAATTTGTTCTTGGAATGCCCTGACCCTCACAGTCACCTTCTGATTCCTTCTAAATTCCTATCGATTAGCGCAACTTGCCTCAGCCTTCCCTGAGATTATTGGATTTCAATTGTCTACATCTTGTTTTTTTTTCTGTTTTTGTTATGTGCCTGGACTCTTTTTTTTGAGTCCAAGCCTCAAGTGGCCATTCGAAGAACTGCAGCCATGATGGTAAACAGGAATATGCAGGGCCGGATTAGTACGCTCAGGGGCCCCTGGGCACTTTAACGGATGGGCCCCCCTCTCGTCCGTAACACCCACACGATAACAAAAATATTTAAACCCAGCAAACTGCAGGCACCTGACAGAACCTTCGCCCCACCAGACAGACTATGCACGCACACACATCATACTTATTTAAACTTCCAGTCAAGCTGGCATATCAAATCACACACACCTAGCTGTAGTCCATCTGAGCAGGCGGCAAGTACGCATGTCCTGTTCGATTAACCAAGTAGGCTACTGCCATTTTACTCACAAATCACAAGACAATGATACAATGAAATAAAGCCTCCTAAAGCAGTGTATGGCTCAAGGCTATGACAATGTAATGTTGTTCATTGAAAATCACCCAAGCTGAAAGCACACTAGTGATTCTGAAACATGACTGAAGATACCACAATGCCATCACACAACACAGCTGACTGCAGGCTGCAAAAGGTCAGTAATGGAACTGGACAACTTAACACACTGCAAAAGCCATCATACTGCACTTGATATCAGCATGGCAACATAATTATGCAATATGTTGTGTGTTTTCTCAACCGTATGTTTGTAATGGTATGTTTGCCATGGGAAAGATTTTCAGTCAGCTTTTATTTCCTGAACTCAATGAAGCGTTGAGAAAATACTGTTTGTTAAATTATTCATCAATAATGTCAGGGAGTCATTTTCCCAAACGTGACATTTTGTAATATAAGCAACTGAACCAGTGGCAGATGAGGCCAATTTGGTAATTAATCTCAATTAAATCTAATTGACATCCAAGGAGAACATGCACAAACCTTCGAAAGGTTGCACAGACACAACGTCTGTCTTTAAATACAGAAATGTACACACGTGCACATGCTATCAAAACATAGCATGTATAATTGTTTCGACATCTTTGCAGCGACTAGACGTCCAGTATAATAGTCTGAGTGTGTTAATTCTTAATTGGCAAACTGAATAAAAACGTGGCAAGCCTTTTAATTAGGCACGGTTAATTTAGATTAAGATGTGAAATGATCTTGTTGTGAGGGGAGACATTTAATTCACAACAGTCGGTTGGGGTTAAATGAATAAATATGAGCATTACCTTGCATGATTGGTTCCGTGAGAGCCTGTCACCTTGTGAGCAGGAAACTGAGATACACTGTTGGATGGGACACGTGACAAGGGCAGACAATGTGGCGCGACATCGACAATTGCGAAGGACAGCATGTTGGTAAATAAATTAGAATGCTATAATTAGATGACCACGTGTTCTTCCTTCCCATTTGCACACAACGTTTCTCTGGAAACAAATGCAATTCTACCCATCGCTGTGCACAATCTGCTTCCTCTGACGACACAAACTTTTGATAATGTAGTTAACGTAGCGTAACCTTTTAACAAAAGGTATGCTATAACAAACTTAGACCCTCAGCCCACCGCTTTGAGAGTAAGAAAGGCTGTTGATCTTTCAACTCTCAACAAAAATGAAAAGTGGAAAATCTCTTTAATGCCATCGGGCGCTCACTCAGAAGCTCCGGCCCCCGGATTGGGTACACCCACTGCCAAGGCCAAGACCAAAATCCATCAACATAGTTAAGACGACTTGGTGCTAGGACACTCATAGTCGCTCCTGACTAGAGTGTTTCCATCTTGCGGGCAGACCAAGGGATGCCTGATATGCTTTGCAAATGGGCAAAATGGCCGTCTGCAAGGTCTGTACACATACTTTGAGAATTACTACTCACAAAGCAAACATGGCCGCATCCCGAACGCAGTCGTCTTCCCTCCAACGACATGCCGCCACATTGCAACATCAAATAGGAGTCTTCTTGTGCCGTTGCAGATATATCCCCCCGGAAACCAGGCATCCATTGATCGTGAGAATTAAGCCCGAGCACATTTATCTCCCAGCCAGACTCCACCAATCAAGTCTGCCCAACATTTGTTTTGGACGTCTGTTGGCGCGTCTCCAGGGAAAACGAAGCAGCCACCTGTTCCTGTTTCTGAACAGGAAATTATTTGCTGTGTGTGTGTGTGTGTGTGTGTGTGTGTGTGTGTGTGTGTGTGTGTATGGGAGGAGGGGCGGGAGGGAAGCTGTGCCTCAGGATCTTCA
The DNA here is from genome assembly GCA_025399855.1 of Forbesichthys papilliferus. Taxonomy (NCBI): domain Eukaryota; kingdom Metazoa; phylum Chordata; class Actinopteri; order Percopsiformes; family Amblyopsidae; genus Forbesichthys; species Forbesichthys papilliferus. Next base: position 3,625 of record JAODOY010003262.1, on the reverse strand, counting down.
CTCTTGAGCTTTAGCTCGTGTTAATTCTATTATTTAGCCCAGTTAAAATGTTATTTGTACGTTGTAATTAAAAAGTTTGTCTCCTCATATTCCTGCGTGCTACCGTGGCTCATTTTTACTTACCGGCCTACATCAACTTCTTGTTATTGGTCTTAAAGTCCGAATTAACCAGAAAGTGTTTTCACAATGCAAACAAACCGAAACATTTTTCAGTTTGATCCAGACCGAGGCCACCTCTTTTAGTTGGACCAAATTCCGGTCCTTTGGTCCTAACCCACAGACCGAGGAAGCTTTCACACCTGCTGTTTTATTCCGGACCAAACTGAAAAGTCTGAAAGTCCAGACCAAAAAAGGAAGGTGTGAAAGCACCCTTAAATTACCAGTTTTGAATTCTCAAGAACGGATTTGACCGTTTTTTTATGTATTTATTGGACAAATAATTCTAGTAGATTCATTTGAACTAGTATGTCTCCAAGTATGACTGAGATTAAGTCGTTCATATCTGGTAAAGGCTCGGAGGGACCTCGGTTGTTGAGAAGCTTTGTTTTAGGTGGTGCAGCCATATCTGGTAAAAGGCTCGGCATGGAGCTGGAAGGTTGAGAAGCTCCGCATTTACAGGTGCAGCCGTTGAAGACATATCTGCTATTGTTAAAGAGCTGCCGTACGGTGTGGTGCAGAACACCAAGGCCCGGCTTTATTGCTGGGCCTCCTGCACGCGTGAATCCTTTCTTCCCCAGACCCCCACCGAGACAGAGAGATAAAGAACAGTTGCTCTTTCTTTCCTGCCTGCCTGTCTGTCTGCTGCTGGTAACAGCAGAGGCAGTCCCTGGTCTAAACGGGGCTGTTTCACTTTCGCACATGAGCCAAACTTTCATCGCAGTTTTTAGTTTATTTTTTTGCTTATTTACTTCAAAAGAATGGAGATAAAACGAAAACTGTAAATTGGTGCGTAGGCCAAGCCGAGGGGTCGAAGGTTGCAGAGTGAAATGACAGAAACTACCCATTTGGAAAGAAGAGCGTGAGAAAGTTTCCCAAAGAAGGCATCGGCAGAGGAAAAGGAGTTTGGCCTCTTGTAATGAGCAGCGGTTTGCAGGAGTCAGAGCCACGCCATCTGTTTTCATCTTGTGTCAATGCCCCCATGCCTGTTTTCTCTCCCTGGCCGGCCGCTGTAATCATCTCGTCTTGTTGCCCCTCTGAAGAGAGAGAACAGGGATGAAGGAGAAGTGACTGCGGGCGGGGTACAGTAGCCTGTACTAAAGTCCTTCTAGACAAATCTCACCACTCGGCAGCCATCTTTGAAACGCCCCGGGCAGTTATTTAGGAAGACGGTACAGGCAGGTGGCATATGTCAATACAGCCACATGATTGGGTAAATAGGGTAATGCTTTGCAATTATAAAGCAGACGATTGGCTCTTTCTGATTTGGATATGTTTCTCCAACTGCCATATTTGTGTTTATGAATTCTCCCATAGAGCTCCAATAAAAATTAAGTGACATGTCTTCTCTATATAGTGTCTCTGGCTATAGCCACACACCCCAGAGAGACCCCCAGGTCTTAAAAAGATCTTCGATTAACCGGCTCGACTTTGACCCGTTGCATCGTCTGAGCAGTTGCATCGTCTAAACAGCTTGGGGTTTACAAGCGCGCCGTCACTTTGCATATGCAAATTAGGTTCGTCTTCTCCAAGCAAGGGGCAGAAGGTAAGCTTGAACGTGTGGTCTGGATGCTGTGTGATATTCACACCACCCCACCCTTCCCAATACGATTCATATTTTCCTACCTGAGGCGATTGCACATTTTGAAAGAGACTTATGAAATGTGTTTTACAGCAAACACTTCACACTCTATCAGTTTGTTAAAACACCTTTTAAATACCTTAAAAGGTAACACACATACACTCAGGCAGACAAGCCGAGACCACCTAATGACAAACCCGCGCACCCACAGACAGACACACTGAAACATCCTGGACTGTTAATGACACACACACACACACACACAGATGTACACTGTTATGTGTGACTGTTGGCCCAGGCAGCCGTTCTCTTTGGTACAGGCAGCCCTGAGTCTCTCTGTGATCACGGGTTTATCAAAGCGGGTTTGATGCGGCCGCACCTTTATCGGCGCGTCTCGCCATAGCGCGTCACGGCGATACACAAGATCACGTCTCCCCCCATACAGCCGTGCGCGGAGCAGTCTTTTGGTCGCATAGTCCGCTCGTTCAGAGCAGCTTGACCCCGGAATTCCACTGGCCGTGTGGGCGACGCGTTCTCCGGAGCAGATCACTGTAGTCAATGCTTTCACTTCCATCACACGCGACGCGGGGCGTGTTGTAAGCGGCTCACAAGCGGCCATCCGCTCTGCTTCGCTAAAGATAATCGCCGTGTTTATTTTTGACGGAAGCTGCGGCCATAACACGCGCTGCTCAAATACAAAATACAGTTGAAATTGAGTGCAAAACCAAGTGTACAGACTCACGAACGTATTTCACATGACTACAACATTGGTGGGAAGGACTTGACATCTGGGGTGATCGGTTCATTTAAAAAAAAAAAAATAATAATAATGTTTTATGACACCACAAATCCATTTTATAAAGGCAATTCCAGAAAGGTCCATGGTGTGGCAATAATTGCAGTTGGGAGTGGAAGTGAGTGATGTCAGACAGGCAAAGTAGTTTTGCTGATCTCGCCAATACAACTGCCTCGCAGTGTTACGCATTTGAAATGCTCCCGGTGGAAGTTGATGCTTCAAGGGGATGTAACAAACCCGTGTCGGTGCCGGAACTCTGCGCACACGTACCCGGTGGATTCCCAGCGTGAGCCTATTATCGCTGGGCTGCTTCTATGCCGACGTGGAAAGGACAAAACAACCGCTTCCCACGTTTATTTTGGGCTACCTTAATTGACAGCATGAGCTCACCATTAGCGTGGACCGTGTACATACCGTTGAAGTGTGTGTGTGCAACTTTGAATGTCTGTATACTTAGATGAGTTGAGGGCATGAAAACGAGTATATGTTTGCAGAGAGAGAGAGAGAGAAAGAGAGAGAGAGAGAGAGAGAGAGAGAGAGAGAGAGAGAGAGAGAGACACAGATACATAGCTGCACTGAATGTTTACAATGTCATAATAACATGCAAAATATCCGTGGCTCGAATCTAATACTATTCCTGCTTTAGTGCAACCATACGATTGGTTGAATAGGTTAACTGTTCAGCCGTTATAAAGCTGGGGGGGGGGGTGTTTCAACTGACATCTTTGGTTTCACATACTCCTCCTATAGAGGTCTATTCAGGACGCTTTAAGTGGTCTGTCTCCACTATAAATAAATTGACCTGTCTGCCCTGTTTCAGCGCAGTCTCTCCGAAGTAGAGCTACTGTTCTCCACGTGTTCACACATAGAGCCGCAGATGACCTTACAGGAGGTGTCATGCTGCCTGTATTGTTGAATGTACTGTAGTGCTTATAAAACCACTTAGTGTACTGTACATCTACAATGGAGAATTTGCCAACAGAAACAATTGGTTTAAGAGCAAAACATTCGTGAGCCTGTTCTCATTAGATTCTCCAGCCAACCACCACATAAACAAACGTTGTTTCTCAAACAAAAACAAAAAAAATGTA
>JAODOY010003261.1:0-11650 GCA_025399855.1 Forbesichthys papilliferus | reverse complement strand
TTGGGGTCCCTTGCTGAAGCTGCTGCCCCCGCGACCCGACTCCGGATAAGTGGAAGAAGATGGATGGATGGATGGATGCTCTATTGCATCCTTCCACTATCCTCCATCCTCCATCATCCTTATAGCCTAAATATCTTATTATTAGTGTTAATCTGTTAAAGGAGGATAACTACACTACTTGGGGAGTTATGCTTTTTGGAGACTGCTCTCACAGTAATAAACAAACAAAATATGTTGACGCAAGACGAAACTGAATGTGCGTCTGCTCAATGCCCATTGTTGCCATATTGCAATCTAGAATGTAATCGATTTTGCGAGATTGAAATGCGATTGCTGTAAAGCGGAATTCTTACCTGGCAACCCACCGTGGTATACTCACGTGACCGTGTGCAGATAACTGTGGTTCCGTGAATGGCGACCTAGACCGGTAGGTTTCTTTTAAGTGTAGAAAGGCTGTAGGTTGTGCCACGTTCGCACATTTTATAATTCATTGGTCAATAAACGTTACCAAAGTTTAAGCGTTGTGTCTTTTGTATGCAAGTAAACATAAAAGCAAAAAGAACCTGCCGCCTTACTGCAACTATCAATAACCATATGTATTTGAAAAATTCGCGAACTATTATAGGACACAATGTAATGTCAAAATCTCAGTATTTTGATTGGCTGACTAGATTGTTATTATTTTGACTAATGTACGAAAAGCATAATCTTTAACTTTGCGCTACGCTGCATTGTGAGTGCAGTGCATTCTCGTGGTTGTACTCCAATTAGCTTAATTCCAACACTACGTCAAATGTATTGTTAATGTTTCCACGTTTGAGAAAAAGTACGATGTTTAACAGTATCAACGTGGGTGCATTTCCATTCTAGTTTATTGCGTGTGTTCCTTTCCACCTATGTTCAATTCACTATCTAACACAAATAATATGTCATGTATTCTTCAGTATAGTATAGAGTGAGCTGTTAGTTTGATCGACCCTATTTTCTATTTGTGTGTGTCTGTCAGGGAGGAATGAGGATGAATAGAGGCAATGGAACCAGGAGAAAAGCAGTCAGGGAGTCCCAACACAGTGATATGGTGGCGCTGGATCCTGAAATGGTGACAGAAGTCGAAGAACTTTTCAATAAGGTCCAAACATATACCAAACCCTCCAATGGAAAGTGGTGCATTCCCGGTCCGCAGGAAGCTCTCCGACACCCGCCGCAAGAAAACAGCCGGCTGCAAACCCTGAAGGCTTCGCTGAACTCGGTGAAGAACCAGCTCAGCGATAAGGACCTGGAGGTGTGGCATCAGCACACCAACTCCACCAACCGCGCCGGAAAGGTCATCGCTACGGTGCGCTCCGCCACCAATGCCGAGATCTGCACCCAGGCCTGGTGCAAGTTCTACGAGATCCTGGGCACCTTCAGCCTCATTCCCCCAGAGGCGCTACAGAGCGGGGAGCTGAACACCGTGCACCTGTGTGAAGCTCCAGGGGCCTTCATATGCGCTCTCAACCACTACGTCAAGACTAGCCAACACACGCGCTACTGCGACTGGACATGGGCCGCCAACACCCTCAACCCCTACCACGAGAGCAACGGGGGCAACTGCACCATCGCGGACGACAGGCTCATCGCCAACACGCTGCCTTGGTGGTTCTTCGGCTCAGACAACACGGGCGACGTCATGAGCCAGAGATACCTGCTGGAGCTGCAGGCGTTCGTGGGCAACATGCGCGCCGGCATTCACGTGGTAACGGCCGACGGCAGCTTCGACTGCCAGGAGAACCCGGACGAACAGGAGGCCCTGGTGGCGTCGCTGCACTACTGCGAGACCACGGCCGCGCTACTGCTACTGGCCACCGGGGGCTCCCTGGTGCTGAAGATGTTCACCCTGTACGAGCACTCCTCGGTCTCCCTGCTCTACCTGCTCAACTGCTGCTTCCGCCGCGTCAGCGTCTTCAAGCCGGCCACCAGCAAGGCGGGGAACTCGGAGGTGTACGCCGTGTGCCTGGGCTACGACGGCAAGGAGGGCGTCAGGCTCCTGCTGGCCAAGCTGATCCGGAACTACGGGCCGCGGATGGCCGCCCGCGAAGCCCTCCTTCCCGGGTGGCTGATCCCGGCCTCGTTCCTGGAGCAGCATGAGCACCTGTGCACGTACTTCCACGCCCTGCAGGTGCGGACGATGGAGGAGAATCTCCGCCTCTTTGAAGGCATGAGCGCAGAGCAGAGGCAGAGGCTGGACTACATCAGGGAGTACACCGCCCAGCACTACCTGCAGCGCTTTCAGGTGGGTGACCAAGTCTGCAGAGTGGTGAACACTGGCCACTCAAAAATGTGTTTCAATGTATGCGGGGGGCGGAGTTTCTGAGTGAGTTTGTTTTGATTTCAGCTCGAAGTTAGCAAGCATTCTCGAAATTGAATAACCCTGTCTAGGTGTAGAGTTGGAACAAAGCTATTGTTAGGCCATAATAGAATTGTTTTTATGAAATAAACTTCAAAATATGTATTTTTTAGGAACAGATTCGTTTTTAGGGGTTTTATTATTGACTGGTGGGGGTGTTTAAATGTGCTTAGACCTACTATGAATTCTTTTTTGAAAACGGACAAATTGCGTTTCTCAAAACCCAAACAATGAAGCATTCGTGTGAGGAGTGTAACATGCTGACTGGCCATGTGTTTAGGTGAGCCACCTGCCACGGTCTCGCTGGGTCTCTCGTAACACTGTGAGCTCCGCGTGGAGTAGCGCTGCAGCCGCCAGGCCCCCGGGCCAAAAGCCTCCAATGGGCTCCTTCAACGAGCGCCGGGAGCTGCGGACCCTGAGGTGGAGGGACCGCGTCGCCAGGGGTTGCCACGGCACTGAGATCCAGCCACATGTCAGCAAGCCCGCAGAGACGGCCTGCGTGCTGGAAGGGCCGCTGGTCGGATGCGATATGCAGTCGTGGTACATTCTAGTAGGGAAGGCCCTCACTGCAGTCAGAAGCTCCGCTTTCTGTGAGGGGGGGCTGCTGAAGCTCCTCAACGAGGCACTAGTACAGGCCACTGGAGGGTCTGCGCCGCTATGGGAGCACCTGCCTCCCTGTGGTGCCTGCCGAGCGGTTCGTGCCGCTACCGTCCTGTCGGAGGTGTGCAGCCTCTGTGAGGGCGGTCCAGGGAAGAGGCGGTGTCTGGTGTTCGGTAGCAGGTCGGTGTGGGACGTCTGCCCAGACCAAGCTGGAGATGTAGAGCTGAGCGTCTCCGCCGAGCCGCGGCTCCCCGGGGCCGGCTGCGTGACCCTACACGACGGGGAGCCCTCCTACCAGCAGCAGTTGGTCGGCTGCATCCTGCTCTCCCTGGGCAGGCTCGGTAGCGGGGACACCCTGCTGCTGCCCCTGCTGTCCGCGCTCACCCGCGTCACCGCGGCGACCGTCCTCTGTCTGCACGCGTGTTTTCGCCTGGTCACGTTCAGGTGCCCCCCGCCTTCGGGAGCTGCCGGGGCGCTGCTGGTCTGCACGGGCTTCTGCCCTAACGCCGCGGCACTGCTGCTCCCCCTGCTAAGTGACCTCCAGGTCTGCATGGGCGGCTTGGCTAGCAGGGAGGAGAACACGGGCACCCACACGCCCTCTGCTGGTCACACGCAGGTCCTGCAGTTTGTTCCCATGGAGGAACTCCTTAGAGGACGACTTCCAGATTTCCTTCGGTCCATGAACTGCGCGATTGTACGGCAAAAGTTGCATTTACTCATGCAGGCTTGAGTAAATTCAATTTGGCAGCAAGCAAGATAGTTAGCTCATTAACATGGACAAGAGTTGGGACTATAGGAAGCTAAATGCATAATGACGTAACCTCCAAATTATGCACTGTTTAGTTGATGACCATTATTAAATGAAACAGAATGATATACTGGTTCCAACATACGGTATTATCAAAAATCCAGTATGCAGCTGCACACGTGATGTTACCTTTAGTGCCTTTCTAACCTGTTTTAGGGATATCTTGTAAAGGGCTCTCTCAATGACATCTCCATAGATCCTCCATAGTGCAGCAGGTGTTTGAGCTGAACTGATTAAATATGTGATGGCAGATGCCACTGTAAGGTCGCTTCCATAATGCATGATGTACACATGGCCATGTGTATAGAGCATACACATACCTAAGCTTTCCTTTGAATTCATAGTCTTGTCTTTTTCACAATATTGTACATTTTTTATGTTTAAAGGTCATATGTGATTTTTATTTTTATTTTTATAGTAAGCAGAAATGAAAATTATATATTTTTTATTTCTTTGTAATGGTGTAATTGCTAGATGCATTTCGAAAAGCCTAGAAAAGTAAGTAAATGAGTTGCTGAAATAAACAACAGCTGCTGAAATGAAATTGAAGTTGAAATCAATAAATCACATACAGCTTGCCTGGAAGGCAAAATGCTTGCTACGACAACACAGATTGGACCATGGCAATAAATACAACTAGGCTGAAAATGTCAACTCAGAGGGAAGTGCATTATTGATTGCTGTGATTTACCTTCATTTGATCAACTCTCTAGTAGACCTAGTGCGCATTATGTCTCCACCGCTCATGTCAGTACAGTCTATGAATATTTTCCTCATGCATACTGTTACATGATAAAGATATTTTTTTCTTTTACTTGCCCTGAGTAATTGAAAATGTTGTTAGCAACAGTGTAGTAGTATGTATGAGCTTGACCACTAGAGGTTGCTTGTTCACGTTTATTTAAATGGAGATCTAGACGTGACCTCATTCCAAGCCCACAGGACTGCATTTTCTGCTAGAAAACAAATGTATAGGTCAGGAATTAAAAATCAGTCCAAGCGGACAGATGGAGTCAGCAAACCGTGTCAGCTGTTAGGTCCGCAAATCGTTAGTAGAAGAACAAAATAAATATGGCAGCGCTTTATCGCAGAGGGATATATGTGAGATCATGGTAAAGCAGGAACTACACATCAACCTACACATTTCTCAATTGAATGCAGGACTGGAAGAGCACTGTGCAATATTTAGCACAGCTTTACAGTAAACAAGCACACGGCTAGAAATATACAGTATGTGTGTATACGTGTGTGTGTATATATACACACAGTATATATACACACACACAAATGAGTAATGCACACTATCCATGATGTCAATATGTAATTAAATGATATATACTTTACAAAGATAATGAATAATCCATGTACATGGTAATGATAAGGGAATCTTATTATCCATTGTTATTTAATATATTATTTAATAATTATTTATTATTTAATAATAAAAAAGAAATGTTTCCAATCAAATCTCAAAATAAAATAAATGAATCAATATATTATACATGCACATCTAAACTACAACAAGGGGACAAAGGCAATGTTTGATGAAATAGAGGAATATGTGTGCAGAGGCGATGGTTTGGTCAAGTGAGTTGAAGGCTAGGAATGCAATCCCTCTTCAGTATAACTCATCCCCTCTATCTCTTACACACAAACACACACAGATGTGCTCACACTCAGCTAATGGACACATGCGGCTATGTTTTTGTGTGTATCAGGATCAGGACATATTGCTAGTTCTATGGACTGCATAGTTTTAGCATTGACAACCCAATCTCTGTAGGTAGATGGACAATACTGCTCTGAATGTAGAATGCATGGTTGAAATTGATGTTTCCCAAGCAAGAACTTGCACTTGCTTGCCAATCTGTTTAACAATGCCTTATCATTATTGTTCCTTTTTTTCTCAAGGATCAAAGACAGTTTTTTGGAAATATAGACAAAACGCTTTGGAAAGGAGCAGGCTGATAGTGAGGACATTTCTGTGAATATTGGCAGGCCTCAGACATCACCATGAGGAACAATAGAGTTAAACACACCGCTAAGCAATTACGGTGAACATCTGCTCTCTTGTCACAGCAGTGAGATGTTAACAAGTCCCATTCTCTCCTCCTGCAGATGTTGTCAGACAGCAGTGTCTCTCTGTCCCTAGTGGAGTGGCGACGATGGGGAATACACACAATTTAGAAGAAAATAATTCCGATTTGTAACCACGGTGTACACTGAATTAGTGAGGTAATACATTATCTTGCTAACCACTCTTTATAGCAATAACTTAAATTCATAACCTTAGCTCTAAAACAAACCTACAGAAACAGCTAATGTAGAACGATACATTGATCTTAAGTGAGTGTTAGGTTACATATAGAGAGTAAGGGAGCATTAAACTGTATCCCTATTATTATGCTTTTCCAATATGCAAAAAGCAGCCTTTTGAGTAGATGAACATTTGGTGAATGTGCTATCTGCTGTAATGGACTACACTGGCTGTATCAGGCCTAGTAAATACAAAATACCAAAGTCTGTTTTAACTCAAGATATTGTGGTCAGACATGAAATATAATTAGCAATATTTGCTTCTAGTTTGGATTAGTCTGGTCAGGACAGTGCGACTATCTTAAAACAAGCTATATTATGCATAACTACCACAGCATCCATGAGAAGTGTGCCAGTCTACTGTTTAGCCATGCTCCTTTAACTCTGCACACCACCGCAGTATTCTCCTTCCGCAGGACGAGGAGTGGAGGAAGAAAGCAGAAGCTTATAAAAAGATCTTGCTGTGTGTCTATGAGCCATTGCCTCATAGGGAAATGTAATAATATCATACAACAACATGTAACCAACTTGTGTTATTAAACTAGATTATTACATTATAGACCTTTTTTTTCCCTCCAAAAAGTCAGCCCCCCAAAGAGTTGTCAGACAAGCATTTGACAACTCCTCAGAAGGGTCTCTGGTTGACGTCCATCAGATCACATACTTTCACTGTGGCTGTGTATTGTGACAGAGTTATCAAGATAGCGATGCACGTATGTATAAAGCTCATCTACCTATAGGCTGTTTTCCAATCAGCGTGTACTGTAAAAGTAATTGCAGATGAGAGGATGAGGGCAACAGTAAACCACCATTTTCAAACATACCTCTCACTCCCAATGCGATGCTGTTTTTGAGAACGTTTTCCTGCATCTCATACACCTTAAGTGCTACTTCGCTCCAGCCGTCATCCAACTGCATAAAGCCCTTTGCCAACAGGGCCCTGCCCCCACGCCACCCTACATGGTGGATGGGTGCTGATGCAAAGCTCCTTTAGCCAAGGCAAAAGGCGAACCACAGCGTGTGCGCTTTTCAGAAAAAAGACAGTTCCAGAAGAACTGCATCACAGCCACTCACCATTGCTTGGTCATGGTTGCATTTAGCGTATTAATACTCTACTATTGCCTCTGTATGTCAGCTGCATCTCCACTGTATGAAGAATAAACCGTTCATATTGCATGTTATATGTCTCACACTCGCACAACAGTGTAGTTGTGTACATCACAATGAAGTGTGAGAACATCATAGTGTCATAGCATCATAGCATGATATAATATAGGAGTCCTTCGCAAGGCTACTGGAAGAGAGCACAGACCACTCTACAAAAGTTACAGGTGTTCTGTATAAAATCAGCAGCACAACTAAATGTGAATTGAACGTGCTACAGCTCACACACCGTACCACAGTATGTGTTAGTATGTTTACGTTTACATTCATTATAAAATAATAATGATTTCAGCTATCAATCATCTGGGCTACATTTGATATTAATTTCACAACACACATTACTGGGCACGGTGGCCCAGTGGATAGCACCGTTGCCTCACAGCAATAAGGTGCTGAGTTTGAACACCAGTTGTCCTGGCCTTTCTGTGTGGAGTTTGCATGTTCTCCCTGTGTCTGCGTGGGTTTCATCCAGGTGCTCTGTTTCCCCACTGTCACAACATGTTAGGTTCACTCTCATTCAGTGATACTGAATACTGAACTGTTTGAATCTGGTGTTGGTCCCCGGGCACTGCACAGTAGCTGCCCACCATGCCCTTGAGGGTTGGGTTAAATGCAGAGAACGAATTTCCCTACATTTACATGACTGTACTGTATGTACAGTACATACAGTATGAATGTACCATTCAGTCCTGAGAAATAATGTCTAAAACATCTTAAATATAAGCAAATAGCTTAAACCTATGCAAATAGCTTAAACCTATGTTAATAGGGCAGGAAAGATTTATATATTTTTAAATAGAGACAGATGCTCACCATAGTGGAGAGTTAGTGGAAGGATATGGGATAGACCATACCAGAGATGCGCTCTTGACACTTTTGCCCCACTGGAATTACAGTAACCTAGTTTTCTACATTCATTCAATTTGGTTGTATAATGATTTATTTTGATGTATTGCTTTAATAAATGTGAACATTAATAGCCAAATGAGAGAATAATATTGTCCTCCAATTTCATTGTGAGAGCTTATATGGGCCCATCTGGTTTTATATAGTTTTACAGATATAGATCTATACTGTACTATATTGAGGTTGTAATAGGAAAGATTCCAATTCTTTGATAACAATTCATTGTTTGTGTGTGTTTGTGTGTGTGTCTTAAATCAGGCTGAAGGACCCCTATTTTGATAGGACAATCATGCAAACATAAACATACACACATACAACACAATATTTGCTCAGGCGTGTACATTACATTATGAGTTCATGTAGAAGTACTTGCTGCGCTTCGGTGCACTTGTTTATGGAAGCTTGTCAACATACAGTGATTCATCGCAACCCTCACAATTATCCGCACTGGATGTGTTTAATTCAGGTTTGCCTGCGCAGGTTCATTCATTCTCCTTAAACCATGCCCTGAAGATGAGGGATCGTGGAAGCAGGTCAAAATGTTTTTACATGGCATAAAAGATTGCGATTGGATGTCATAGCATTGTATTACATACTCCCTTTTGTGAGTTTGTTTATTTTATTGTATTTTCAAATAATGAAGAAGTGCTACTATAACCCATTTTGGTCAGTGTGATTAATGAGCCATTCATTTATGGGTCTCTCAGCATCAGTGTATCACTGGGCTCTTAGGTGATTAGCTATAGACAGGAATACTGTCAGCCTCCTTTGACCAACCAATCATCCATGAGACTGATCATGTTCTCTGACCAATTCACATACAGTATAGCTCTCGTCATCTTCAAAATATGTGCCTGAAATATGGTTCAAAGGCATTTACTAACCTCTTCCTCTCATACACACTTGAGCCTAGACTTCTTTAGCCTGTCTGATACTCAATCTTCTTTATTTACCTTTATTTAACCAGGTTGGTGTTATTCAAATGAATCTCTTGGCAAGAGACCTATAGCCAAAATAGCAGCACTTACAGTACACACACATTACCTCAACATCACAAATTAATTTTGCACAAAAAAGGAAACATCTATAGTGATTAATGTGGACTTAACATGGCGCCACTTATTAAAATAAGTGCGTGAAGCTCCACCACCTCACGTACACGTACGCACACATACAGAAGTGTACAAGTAACACATATTATTCAAATGATGTGCACACGAGTCGTGTTACTCAGGAATAGTAATAGTAATAAGTTACTATTTACTTATTACTCATTCAAACAGTAATACAATTACTTTACGTATTACTGGGTATTAAAAGTAATTAGTTATGATACTTGTTACATTACTATATTACTTTAACAATCACTACCCTGCCCTGCTCCTTCTGAAAAATAACAACCTGTGTAGCCAGCTCATTTTAGAATTGAATCCTCTTTATTGGAACAATAATGAACCTTAGTAGTAGACAATCACCAACGTGAAAACATTGCATCCTCTCAAACCAGATGATTGGACAGGTTGGTTAAATTAGCCTACACTATGTTTGCTAGGACCAGCAAAAATAATAAAGGCAAGTCTTCATAAGATGGCAGTCTAGCCAACCTCAACTCAATCTATAGTGTCTTATTCGTTACAGTATAAAACATCAACCTTTTGTTAAATAGGCTCTTACACAATCTGTACGGTTGTGCTTAATCTTAGCTGTGCATAATATCAAAATAATATAATAACATAAAAACCAATATAAATGACACAACAAATGTATGACACTATATAAAGTGGTGCACAGCAAGGCACAAATTGTTTTAGCATTGTACCGCACAATATTTGTCAAATAGAACCTATGCAAATATTGTAATGTTTGAACAAATTAATCTGTTACAAGGGGGCTGTTTTTGCCTCATGTGAGTAGTCAAATCACTGGGACATCCCCCTCTGGTTACTAGTGTGGGGTTATCATAATTTATAACTATGCCCCTGAGAGACCTCACTCTCCAAGGAGAGCACCCATAACTGTGTACATGGGTAACTGCTTTACATTTGTCAAACACACACGCATTTATCATTGGTCTCCTCACTGATAAACCAGATGTTTATGTCTGGGTGAAGAGTGATATAGTGTGAGTTTATTCACAATCTCCATATCGCTCCACTCCAAGAAGAAAGCTGCAATAATTGCTTTGTAAGATATTTTTTAAGGCCAGTGTCTGCTGCATGCCATGAAAGAGGATTTACAGCATAAAGTTACATAAAAGCCATTACGTCACCTCAAATTGGATTTGTCCATACTGTTAGCCTAAGTCTTTCAATGTGTGCCATTGAATCCTTAACTACTGTATAATGTATGTGAAAATGGCATTATAGTGGAGATCACTTCATGTTGTTAACCAAAATGGCCGATTACTGCGATGAGGCATACTGTCACTCTAACATTATAGCAAACATACACCCCCGCTGCTCAACATTATTAGTAGTGAGCGCAAACATATCAAACCCATTTCAATTGAACCCACAGAGCCTAATATAGCCTACTTCCACACAAAGATTCACACACTGACTTTCCTCTTGAACAGCAGTCTAGCATCCATTGTAAATTTGAGCATGTCATTATTCTGTTGTAGACATTGCGTCAATGGCAATGATATGAGAGGTGTGTTTCACTGTATGTGATGCTTTGGCACACCCAATACAAGTGTTCTGCCGGCGTGAGCGGAAAAGGACAGAAGGAGAGGATGCAAAGCCTCAAGAGTTCGACCCACAAAGGAAATCCCCCAAAGTAGTTGACCAGAAGAGATAAACCCTGAGCACGCTGGAAGTCCAGAGAGGAGGGGCACGTACAACCATAGTGTTTAACCAAGAAGCAAGTCATTTGCTGCATTATAATGTACATTATGTTTAATCAAGTCATGTGTGCTACTAAAGGCACCCATGTGTTTATCTCATTAATTGTTTGAGACATTGTCAGCAAGGATTTATGTTGGTGGTGAATGTTGCCGACATGCCACTGCCACCTAATCTGACATGCTAGACAAAGTCCATCTGGGGAGCCGTACATTGAAATTGTTTGTGAATAGCAAGTAATTTAAAAAAAACCTGGCCGTTGCAAAGTTTTTGAGATGCAACGCAACCCTATTAGCATTATTACATGTATATATTGTATGTGATATATGGTTACACTATTGGAATATAGGAAATACTTTAATACATAGAAATTACTCATCATACAGTTACAGTAGGCCTACTATAGCTCATGTTCTGTATGCCATTTTTAAGATGATGTGTTGAAGACAAAAGATCATGGCTTTAATCGCCAACATGCTACATACACCGCTCACATATTTGCAAATTTGTGACAACAATGAAGAAATGACACTTTTCTGCAATGTAAAGCAGTGATTGTACAGCTTGTAGAACTGTAAATTTGCTGTCCCCTCAAAATAACACAACACACAGCCATTAATGTCTAAA